>VYZU01069906.1:53438-78805 GCA_013401355.1 Ceyx cyanopectus
TAGGTGAATATCTATATACACACACACACAATCACTTTTATATTCCCACTTTTGGAAGAAAAAGGAGAGGTCAGTTAAACCTTTCCAATAGACATGAACATCTCTACTACACCACAGTATTTCTTTATTCAGCAAACCAAACTAAGTTGCAAACCTAAAGTGCAGAGAGAATGCATTTCTGAGGGACTCTAATCTGAGTTACCATCTACAGAGGGCTTCTCAAGTCATCTTAGACTCAGTTTTGTAATGATGGTCAAAGCTATTCACCTAACAGAAAGAATAAATTAATAAAATCTTCGCCACCATAAAACATCATATATTGTTTTCCCATCTAAACACATTTCCAAGCCATGGCTCTGCTGGTTATGACATAATTAGTTACCCAACAACAGGTGTATATATTCTTGTCTATGTCATTTGTTTCCAAGATTCAAGTACTGAATCTTCCAAAGAAAGAGGTAGAAAAAAATCCAACTGGCAGCATCATGGAAATAATTCTGTGTACACTCAATATTTGTTGTTGGGTTTCTGCTTTTGGGTTTCCTTGTTGAGTTTTGAACAAGTGTAGACTCTGAATTGCACTGAGGAGTTACAACAGAAGTATAATAAGCACAAAAATCACTCTCAGAGAACACTGGAGAAGTTTAAGGGCCTCTCCAGTAGCCTGGAGCACTGTATAATTTCAATGTTGCTGTTTCACATGCTTTGCATTTTCAGCGAGGCCACAGAATTTCCCCAAGGGGCCCATATTACTGCCTGACTTGTGTTTTCTGCACGACACCAAGCAATGAATGAATTTGTCACATGGCCTGCATTAGTTCATTTTAAGATTAAATTTAGCAATTACATTAAACGGAAATAGGGTACTACTTCAAAATAGACAAATCATTTAAATACCAACTACATTTGTTATTTAAATAAGCAGTACTGTTTAAATAAATTCACTAGGAATAGATTAAACTGAGGAACAGGGAATATTTCCAGAGTAATAAGAGTAACAATTAAGAGGCAGGATTTAGCCATACTGGTTTTTCTCCTTTTTGGAATATAACATGATTATAACTTACAAAAAAAATAAGGAAATTCCTTTGATATTACATATGAACAAGGCTGTAGATTACAAACCAAACACAAGTCAGAAGCAGCATTACCTTTGAATGTTATTGGCATGTTGAATCCAAAGGGAATTTTAAAAAATTCTATTAACTTTTTCAACATATATAATTTATAACACATCAGCTCAATTTTCTGCCAATGCTTTAGCCCATCTAGAAGAGATGGGCACTTCAGGAGAGTCCCCAGGCTGACACTTACAACCACAATCTTGCCACTTGGCATTGACAACACTTTTCTCCCCAAAAACAGCCTACAGCCCAGCCAGACACAGTCTGTTCCAGGAGAATGCAGTTCAGCAGAAAAACAACCGTCTCTCCCCATCACCTCAACCTGTTACTAAGCTTCTTAAAGCTCTTTTGTAACACCACGAGGTCACATGGCTCCTTCACAGCACCTATCTGCATAGCTGCACATCCCTTGCCTCCTGGATTCTCTTTATTTTCATTGCAGTTACTGAAAAACTCAAGCTACCTTCCCAAAGCACCATCAGAAATCTACCCTGGAATCCAAGTGTACAGACTACATGAAATCAATATTGATAAATGAGGGCTGATTCCGACTTCTAGGCTCCAAGTCCACCAGTCAGTAATTGGTTTGCATATCCTCAGGTTCATGCATCTGACCTTGCAGCACAGATTTTCAATTTTGTCAGGTTCAATTAAGCTAAATAGGTCAGGGGGAGGACAGAAATAAGATCTCTACTATGTATTTTTAATAATTTAAGAGAAAGGAATGGTGAACTGCAATGATATCTTATTTGTGTGAAAGGATTATACAGATCGTCTGGACAGTCTTAACTACTCAGGTCATTAACTCCTTTACACTAAGTATGAAACAGATGGATGTCGTTGGTAAGCTGGCTTTGCCAGCTCCACAACAGTGGGCAGCTACTGTCTGCATGCCTGGCAGAGAAGATACACACATTTTCACTTAGCCAAACAACTCTGGCAGAGCTGGTAGTGCTGTGGGATACACTGTTAAATACCTGCAGCTCTGTATGCAACACATTCATATGAGAGCTTGGAGTTAGTGAAATACTTCACGTAATATATTCAGATTTGTCTGAATGCTATATCCAGACACACACTACAGCAGGTTTGTCATTTCTGCCTTCCATTACAGGGCAAAGAAGGTACTTGATATTGTATTTTTCCCTCTATAACTTTAGTATAACTGTGGGAGAGTTTTAAAATATTACAATTTTTTAATGTAATATGAAGCATTCAACTGTTTCAATCCACTTGTTAATGATGTACATTTAAAAATACAGGTGTCTGTATATAAAGTCCTTGCTAAAATATCACAAAGCTACTCATCTGTCTCCTATGAGGTGTCCCATTTTATACAAGAATCATAACCCAGAAATCATCTCTCAAAAGCGGTGCTGGAATCACTATTTGGAGGAATTGTAAGAGCAGAAAGGATGACCCACAATCACAGACTTTGTCTACCACTTCTGTAGCTTGAATTCACCTCAGTTTAAAATCTGCTGCCCTTAACACGTTGTGTGCCAGCAACAAAAGCTCTCTGGGTTCCTGCTCTCACCTGCTTTGTAGATGTGTACAAGCACAACAGCAAGGAACAGCAAAGCTCTTCCAGTTAAAGAACCAGCACATTATGAAAGCCCACGAATGTTTCTTGTGAAGGTGGAATGTTAGTTCTGTAGATTTTTCAACTAATTCAGCAGTGATCCTCATCACAGAAATGGGATGTCTTAAATGAAGCAGCTGCCTTCAGTTTGACATGGTGCCCGAGGCAGAAAGAAAGGGCTGGGAAAGGGAGCAGGATGAAGCAGCATGGGCTGGAGATATTTTAAGACTGTGTGAAATGATGGGATAGAAGATGAAACTGATCTCCAGAATGCAGCTGTTGGGTTTTATTTTGTTTTGTAATACAGCTGGAATCCTGGATGCCAACAGAAAGCAAAGAGCTTTTGGAAAATCCTGGTAACTACCTCTACAAGAGACTCACTGAATCCCAATCACATCACCTAGCATGAAAAAAAATAAGGTCCAAAGTGAGTAAATCATCTCTAAAACTAAAAGCAATCACAATGGCTTTGCTCTTACAAGCCCAGTCACCATCACATTGCCACAATCCTCCAGTTGTGCCTCCATCCACCGAGCCTGGGAGCAGCTTGACAAACCCCCAGCTCCTAAAGCTACCGTGGGCCGAGCAGCTCCGAGCTGCCAACCGAGCTGAAAACTTGATTGTTCAGTCACGAGATGCCTAATGCACTGAAGACAAACGTCTGAAAGATTTAGGTGATTTCTTAATCTTTCATCTCCCATTAAATCACCCCCACGGTCAATTTAACACAGCCCGTGCCACGCTTCACACGACGGCTGGATCCGTCCACGGAAAACTGATGCAACACCAGAAGCATCTGAGTACAGCTGTGAGCTTTTGCCAGGAAGTTTTCAGGGGTATTTTAGAATCATTTAGCACCAATGTTATAGCTTGTTTTTCCCAGCACTTGATTTCATAATTTAATGAAAGCTACTGGTGGCTGTAAACCAAAACATTTCCTCCTTTGAGTATGATTTGTATGGACACAAATACAACAAGTGAAATGCCAGATCCGAGTGCCAAGAGCTGCACATTAATTATTTTAGGATATTTTGCATGTAAGTCTGAGGCTTTCGGTTGTGTTTGAGAAACCTTATAACATACGAGCAAAATTAATGAACCTTACTTGCCAGTAAACACAATCCACATCCCAATTCCATCGGTGCCAAAAGACAACGTTTATTTTTCTTCAGGATGGGAAGAAGTGAGGCCAGGATGCCACTGAACAAGCTGCCTGAAATGTGAACAGAGCCATATCCCAAGTACTAAACTACAAGAAATAAACTTCCTATGATACCTGTTTGGACACAATCCCTACCAAGAGAATGATTCCAACAAGGATAAACACATCATTCGACCTTTAGTTACATATGCAAAAGTCACTGAGAGAATTTTGGATGCCAACTTTCACATGATGATGATGCCAGAGGAGCACAGTGTGGCTTCAGACATATTAAAGCAAAACACCTTGACCATTTGCTTACCTTCTGTCTAAAAAGATTCAAAAGAGAACACTGAAACTGTCAGAGGAAGTTCAGCTCCTTTTGGACATGAGATACTAATAAACAGATAATCACTTTAGACACTTTACTCAAAGGGCTCAGGCTGGAGATTTTAATCTTCCTCACCCATTCTGTTTCAGTAGTACTATTATATCAAGAAATTGAAAAGATTCTGTTAATTTGTTTTCTCCTGCTTCTGTTCCTCTTAATTATTTTTATGTTACCCAACAGATGCCCAGTATTTGTTGCAAGTCTTATCCAATTACATATATCTTATTAAAGGGTCATCTGCTAGAATCTTCAGTATCACTTTCCTACTCTCATCAGTCACTCAAAACAGCTTCGTCTCAAAGTAACTGCAACTTCTCAGGAAGAAAAACAACACAAAGAAAAAATAAAACTGCATTAGATGAATTACAGATAGAAATTGTCATTGTAAGACAACATGGAAAACAACAATCACACAGAGACCAGTTACAGAATTGTAACAGGCAGAAGATTGTTTTTTCCCCCAGTATGTTTGAAGGATACATTTACTCATAACAAGCAGATTCATTTGTTAGGTTTGGCAGTTATCAAAATTAAATGGTTGATTGAATGACATAAGTTGCAGTAATTCATTCCAAATAGCAAAAGTGGTATTTATAGGAAATACCTGTGGGCTCAGAGGGAGGTAGTACACACATCAAATATGAAACCATGGAAACATGTCATTTAATTACAAATGAATTATTTACATTTGTAATAAATCATTTAAAGGAAAAAAAAAAAGAAGAAATCAAACCACAGTAGTCATCAATATGGGAGATTTGCAGCAGGAAAACCAGTCACAACAGTCAGTGGAATCTGTCACCAGAGTCACTGGGACTTTGACAATTAAAGGTCCATTTTGAGCATGGATTCAGGAAAACTGAAGGAACTGCAGCCCTCAGTTTACTAATTCAGCAGGAGGTTTTCATGCAAAGCTCTGCTTTGTTGGCACATCTTGGTTGTCAAACCTTTGCACTCGGAAGGGAAGGGAGCCTCAGCACGCAGAGCAGGCCTGGTGATGATTTCTTCAGTCATGGTTAAGTGACCACTTTAATTTGACATATGGCACATTGCTGTCCAGAGCAGTGGCCCTGTCTGCTTGCTTGGATGGCTTCATGTTTATGTGGTCCATTTTTTTTGGCAAGGTTAAGTTTTAGCTGGACTGGTTCCCCGAGCTAGCTCAGTACACAGAACATGGAAATGCAGGGAGCACAAAAATAGAACTCCAAGACCACCCAAGGTTTATAAGCAGATAAAGCCACCAGGTGATAACAACCTATATGAATGTTAAAACTCCATCTTGCAGGATTAAGTTGGAGACCTGAGAAGATTTCTCCAGTTGGTCTAGATGGTTGACAAAGATATTAAAACATTTTTCAAGTAGGGACAAGATTGCTAAATTGGCCTTTATCTCAAAATGCTCCCCAAAATTGAGTCTACTTTTGAGTTCTTGGGTCTTAAGACACAATATTGGCTATTCTAGTTAGTAATTTATATAGAACCTGGGCTATGAGAATAGTAGACAAGCATTTTTTCCACTGTATGGTCATGACATTTGCACAGTTTTCCCTGGCTCACTGAAGCAGTAATATAAACAATATTTCTTAGTTTACTTCAGGTAGGATGAGCAGTATTCTCATGCTATGGAAAGATAAACACTACTTCCTATTCCATATATTTACTAAAAGCAATATATTAGCATAAGTAAAAAATGAGGCATGCATGTCAGTGCTATGGCAGCTGACATTTCATCTGAGAATATTGCTTACAACAGGCCAAGAATTTTCAAGCAGTGATAAGGGACTGGAATTCAGTAACCAGGACTCAAACCCAGAAAAAAAACCCCAAACAGACCACAAAATAAGAGATTGCAACACATTCCTTCTCACCATGGAACGTGCAAAAAGGGTCTAGAGTCCAAAAGTGAAGCATATTAATTTCCATCATTACAGTGTTTTCAGGCTACTTCTATTCAAAGTGTTTACTGTAGGACATTAAGCACTTTAGAGGACATCATAAAGGCAACTGGAAAAATTAAAGCATTATGTAATTGCACATCAAATCTGTAACTTGATAAGGAAAACAACCACCAAAACATTTTTTATCAGGGGAGTTGTTAAAAGCACAGGTTACTAATAGGCAAAATTATATATAATATAAAATATAAATTATATATTTTATATATAAATTATATATAATATAAAATATATTTCCCATGTATGTTAGAAAAAAAACAGTTAAAACTTCATTAAGATTTCTTGAAAAGGAACATCTGAAACCACTTTCTTATGAGCTTTGAAGTTTATCTGACATCTTCCCTGACTAGCTTCCCTTCTTACATACAGTGCAAAAAAGCAATTGAGGCTTTTTACAATGTGCATTTAACACCATTAGAAATTAGTCTTTCACAAAGTTTCCACAAGGCACTTCTGGATGGATACCTGGGATGCTGTATTATTCCAGCACTAATAAAAATCCTAATGGATCTATCCATTCTAAAAGATAACATACTGCTAGAGGCATAGAATAAATCACCTTGCTAGCTATCTGGATGAGTTAAAATGGACTTCTTTTATTTTTCCTCAGGAAAAATTAAGTATAGGTCTGGAATATAAGTGTCATTAGATTCTCTGCTTAACTTTGTGCACTCCAGTGAGTCAGGGGAGAAAAGATTAAAAAAAACAAACAACAAACCAACCAACCAACCCCAGACAGTCTGGCATCCAGCCCCAAAATGCCATGTGGGAGATGTTAGTCACAGGCCATGCAATGCCTGAACACAGACCCATGTTCTAAGGGGCAGCAGAGCAGCCTGTGGCAAGTCACCTCCCTTCAGTGCTTTCCCCAGTGCTCCAAGCTGTGGCTAAACAGCTCTGCCTTCCTGAGCTGCCTGATTCAGACACTCAACAGTGCCCTTTGAACTTCCAAGTTCTTATGGATCAACATCTGTACTTGGCAATGTTTCTTCTCAGGTCGATTTTTTATTAATGAAGATTATTCCATAGTTAGTTTGCAGCAAGGTAAAAAAAAAAAGCCAAGTTTTCCCTTGCAAGAATTGGATTTAAGGCCTTGTAATAAAGAGCCTTAATAATGCCCATTTATATAACACAGCTCATTCATTACACCTCACCCACACTTCTTAAATGCTGTTTAATATTTCTGAGGGTGAATATTGCATTATTTCAACCCAAATAGGTTTTGTTTTCAGTGTTTTATGCTGCACGCTGCAGGGTTCTTAAATCCTCCACAAATTAAGTAAACTAATGCAGTAAAACTGTGTGAAAGCAAATGATTTATTTAAAACTGCGTGTTCTCTCTGTAAACAATGTGAAATTGATACAGAAGGGGATGGAAAATAACAAATTCCAGTAGATTCCAACCAGTATGCAAACGGATAAATTCTATACAAATTATGTTGAAGTGGAATAATAAATGTAGAAGTAATTTCTGGCTCTAAAGTTTGAAAAATATCCATCCCCCCCCCAGAACAGTATCATACATCAACAAAGTGCCACAGAAGTAATCAAACTTCCATTAATACCTGAATGCAACGGGAATTTTCAGCGTGGCAAGAACTTTGCTTTAAAGCTGTCATGATTAATTTGAAAATATGTCATTCATAAATTCAGTGCAGAACATTTAAATGGGACTAAAGTGTCTCTTAGGCAAATTGCCAGGAGAAAGGGAGAGAATGTGAAGAGGTCACAGAATTCTGCAGTTAGAGTCTTTCCATGAAAAAGTTTCTTTGGAAAATCAGTTTTTTCACTAGTCTGGGTAAAAACATCCCTTCAAATTGGAGGGCAAACCTACAACAATTAAATTCTCCCTTCTCAGTGCAGCAAGAACTCTCCTGTGACCCNATAAAGAGCCTTAATAATGCCCATTTATATAACACAGCTCATTCATTACACCTCACCCACACTTCTTAAATGCTGTTTAATATTTCTGAGGGTGAATATTGCATTATTTCAACCCAAATAGGTTTTGTTTTCAGTGTTTTATGCTGCACGCTGCAGGGTTCTTAAATCCTCCACAAATTAAGTAAACTAATGCAGTAAAACTGTGTGAAAGCAAATGATTTATTTAAAACTGCGTGTTCTCTCTGTAAACAATGTGAAATTGATACAGAAGGGGATGGAAAATAACAAATTCCAGTAGATTCCAACCAGTATGCAAACGGATAAATTCTATACAAATTATGTTGAAGTGGAATAATAAATGTAGAAGTAATTTCTGGCTCTAAAGTTTGAAAAATATCCATCCCCCCCCCAGAACAGTATCATACATCAACAAAGTGCCACAGAAGTAATCAAACTTCCATTAATACCTGAATGCAACGGGAATTTTCAGCGTGGCAAGAACTTTGCTTTAAAGCTGTCATGATTAATTTGAAAATATGTCATTCATAAATTCAGTGCAGAACATTTAAATGGGACTAAAGTGTCTCTTAGGCAAATTGCCAGGAGAAAGGGAGAGAATGTGAAGAGGTCACAGAATTCTGCAGTTAGAGTCTTTCCATGAAAAAGTTTCTTTGGAAAATCAGTTTTTTCACTAGTCTGGGTAAAAACATCCCTTCAAATTGGAGGGCAAACCTACAACAATTAAATTCTCCCTTCTCAGTGCAGCAAGAACTCTCCTGTGACCCAGGCTGGCTGTGCTCCACAGGCAGAAAACAGCCTAAACAACCTCAACCTGTAAAATTCACAGCTAAAGAAGGAATCACTAAGCTGTAGCTTCTTATCTGCTTCACACAGGCACAAACCAGCAGCACTGTTACTTAAATAAATGTTTCTGGTACCTGCTCCACTCCTCAGTTGCACATTCCTGACCTGCATGAGCCTCTTCTTTTTCCCCAAGTGGGCACAAGGTCCTTTTTTAAGGTTCCCCTCCTTGGCACATTACTGATGCTTCCACACTCATGCAGTAAAACCCCCCAATTCCTGCACAAGAAAGGATTGGTGTGCAGCAAATCAGTCAGGAGCTGCATGAACCCCAGCTCCAGGGCAGGACCAGGCTATGTCCAACTGGGATGTAAACCAGGATACAGAACAGCATCAGAGTCTTCACCAAGAAAGGTTTAGACCCTTCACAGTAGAGATCAGACAGGAAAATTCCTGTTTCAAGTTTCATCCCATTTCCCCAGCCATCTGCTACTCTTCTGTTTTAATGTTCTATGCATCTGAAGCCAAGGGGTGTGCTCTGAAATATTCATTGCTAAATTTCAGGTAAAAATGACAGAGGCTGCCCGAGTGCCATTAGATGGGATTGGTGAGAATTTCTGCAACTGAAAAACCAATGGATGCATTTGTTCTGAAACTCCCTGACTGGCTAAAACTCGTTATAAACAGATTTATGAAAGTGACTCAGAATTTGGAACACACTGAAGAAGAAAAAAAAAAAAAAAAAGAACAGAAAAAAATGTGCTCTATTATTTAAAAAATGTGCAGCACTGGCAATGTGCATTCAAGCTGCTGAGGACAGAGCAGCAGCTTCTTCATTTCAATGCCTTTATATTATTTTTTTTTTCCTTCTCTGTGCTGTCTTACAACTGCAGAATTAAGAGGGTTTTGATGTTTTCTTCTTGGACATACTTCTGCTAAGCAACAGCTAACACTACTACTAATAATAGCAGTAATACCAGGTATTACTGTAACTGGGAATTCAGAGTTAATTTCCCTGCTGCATAATGGAATCTCTTATCACAGAACTTTCATATTTCTGCAAAAGATTTTTTTTTTAAGAGATAGTTTCAATTGCTTTAAGATTTGTAGAAAAGCCACCAAAAAAATGGTAAATTTCTTCTAAACTACTGCTAAATATGTAAACTGGCATTTCATGCATTTTTCCTTGTTTGTGAGGGAAAACAAAAGGTTGTATTTATGTCTGAAGAGGCTTATTTTAGTTTGGATTTTACATCCATTCACAGAGACATTAACATAGTAAGTCTATTAACAAATGCAAGGGGTTTCACAAGTTCAATTGTGGTAATTAGTCATATTTCAGCTTTAAATGACTCTCTGCTGTAAAGAAAAAAAAGATTATGGCTTTTCTTCTTGCTCTATTACCCAATTGGCATTTAAGTCAATCTGCTAAAAGTGTATCTGCTTCAATGGAAGCTCAAAATAACCCATTAAAGGAATATGCAAATCTCTGAGCTTTTTCCCCCCCCCTAATACTTTAATCTAATAAGAACATATTACATTACTAAGAAAATCTGGCTGAATCTGTTATTCAGCTCGCCTTTAGTTCTTCCATAATTCAACTTTTGTGGTCAAAAAAGACAAAGCATAAGCTATTTTACTGACAAGATGTTTACAATAACTTCAAGTTCCTTTATGGGTTGCAGAAAACAAACCTTCATCCCAATGTACATAATGTTTGGTGCAGTGAGGAAAGCCCTTCTGCAGAACATGGCACATACTCAACAGTATTTCATGGCTGAGAAACCATCACTGCAAAGAATTCAGAGTTGCCCTCTGTTATTCTTCCCCAAACCCTCAGAGATCCCTGGACCACCTTTCAGCTATGCCCAGTTAAACCCAGTTGCACCATGAAATTCATTCAGTGATGCTATTCTCAGTTGAATAAATACAAACCACATTGAATATAAGGAATAAGGAAGAATATTATTTAGAGTAATGGTCTTCTAAAAGGAAATGTCTGCAGTGGTTTTGTCCCCTTTGAAAGAGACAGTGAATCACTGAACCTTATAGAGAGATGAAAAAGAAGAGGCTGGTATCTATTGATTGGTGACAAAATGACCAGAAGAGCTACTAAAACAAAACAACACTTGGTAAAAAAGGCCTAAATTAATCCCTCAAAAAAAAATAAATCCCAACCTATGTGGACAAAACTACTGCCTTGTGACACTTAATAGTTTTTGCACATTAGTTATTCAACATAAATCAGCTAGGGAAAAAATAAAAAAAAAAAANGAAAAAAAAAAAAAAAAAAAAAAAAAATCATTACCAACCAAAAACCAACCAACCAAACAAACCAAAACCAACCAAAAACAAAAACTCACACAACATAAATAAGAGTTTGACTTTGCAACAGTCTCTGTTTTGCAGAGCTCCCCTTTTTGGAGTAAGATAAAGCCCAAACCTGATGAACTTCCATCACACTTGCAGGGTTTTGATGGTAGTTGGCACCTGCTGTTCTGATTTAAAGCAAGACACATCTGAGCTTGCTTTCAGCAGCTTTTGTACAATACAAATTGGCCTGCCATGTTTTATGGCAGTCTCTTCATTTAGGGTCTTACACACAAGGCTTTGTTAAATGGTTTTAAAAGAGGGCCTGTGGTAAAAGAAGAAAAAATGGAACTCCAGGCCTTCTTTTTAATGTGGGAAATTATTCCTACTTCAGGGTAATTATTCAATTGGATACAAGAATTATTAAAACCTCAGCATGCTCAAAAGCCTTTCAGCCTTTTCAGGGAGTGACTCCCATCTCGGGCATACTTCAGCTAAATTCTACTTCCAGCAATGCTGTGGACATTTATCACTCTGTTAGGGAGGAATTTCCAATAAAGTCTGGTTTGCTTTAAGAGGAAAAAGATTTCTATTCACCTGATGGCTTCCTTTGCCTAGTGCTTACATTCCTGTTAATACATTTCCCTTCATGCCCCCCCAGCTTCCTCCAAGCACAGTCAAGCAGAGCTCACCAGCCCCTTAATGGGCACTCCAGTTAAAAGAGAAATCCACATCTTCACCTTTGCCAAGTGCCACCCAACTTGGGTTCTCTCTTGGTTTACAGTTAACTTTTCTTTGTAAATAAAGATGTGCTCCACTTTCTGCTGATTATGAATCATCCAGTTACAGCAGCAGGGGGATTGTCCTGGGTTTCCCCAATGATTACAGGTTTATAAATGAGCACCAGTGGGATTTATCTTATCTATATGTTTAGACATTTAGAGAGATCAGAACTGTTTGAGCTCATTGTTTTACAATCAATGGAAGGAAGCAGGTGCTTTTTGAAAGAAGTGCTTTATCACATCCTGATGTAAACTGCCTGCATGGTGTGGACAGGACCCCATTAGATAAGATGGATACAGCTTTTGTAAAAAAAAAAAAATGCTTTATAGTGATATTAATCACCTCTGAGGAAAGTCCATTTCTCTCCATGAGCTATAAAGGGATTCAAGACATCTCTCTGAGTTTAAAATTTACTGTGTTGGCATGTAAACATGAATGAATTTCTCTCATCCTAGATTTTAACTAAAGTAAAATAAGGTTTAAATTAATAGAACAACCTGTGTATGTATTGTGCTTAGAGGCAGCTACTGCTCTTGGCTGGAGCTGCTGCATCCAACCCCTGGGGCTGCACACACTGCACCAAGGAAGGAGAATTCCCTGTGCTGGTGCCACCAAAGGAGAGCTAATGCATGGCTTCTGCCTTCTGCTTTCCATTAATAGGACACTCAGTGTTCTTTCCTAGGGATTTCAGGTTAAAAACCATTTTCTCTTTATTCTGGTGTCTAAGTGCTGCCCTCCTCCTATACAGCGAGTGCTGAGCCACTTGACCACGTCAACTTTTTTGTTTCACTCCACAAACAGAAATCCCAGCAGAAAGCTCATTTAGGACCAAGCAGTGCGGGGTGTGAGGACAGTCAAAGCAAATGCAAATAGAGCACATTGACATTCCTCATTTGCAGTTCATTCCTTCCCTTTTTGGATCAAGTTCTGGACATATTATGCAAGCTGGAAGAATAGATGCAAATTCCCCAGTGGCTATTAGTGTGTCTAGACTCATTCATTGACCCAGAAGATGTCTTAATTGCCTCTCTTGTAGCCAGTGGGGAAAATATACTCTAACTTTTCCTGGCTGCAACCTCTCTCATTAATTTTTCTAACTGAAATAACTGAATTTAATAAAAATTAGTTATACTCTATGTTCTCTGAGATTAAGTTACCTTGAGCACTTATCACTTAATAACATCCACAGGAAACCTCTGTCCATTTACGTGTTGTTTTCAGAACTGACAGATTTTTTGGTTCTTGGTTGCTAGACAAGGTAGTATCTATAAATCTTATACCTTTATACTACCTAGCATACTAGGTTAGAATGAGTAAGAAGTTCAATTTCCATGTATGTTTTTATCAGCATTTAACATTTTCATCTCATGGAAAAGTTTTATAATTTTGCAGCAGTGTTCAACTTCACAAATTGCCTGTAAATTCCCTAGTTTACAACCCAGTCTGTATTCTCCCACTGTGCTCTGCAAAGAAATGACAAGATGAAAATCAAATTGAGTCAGAGTCTGCAATAAAAGTGATAATATACATTTATGAGATGATAATTTTTCAATTGGAGAATTCAGGTATTTTCTTATGGCTGGTGAAATGCCTAGATGTAGGCAGCCACTGCACAGATTAGAAATGCAATTTTTAGATGCACTGGTAAAGAGGAGGATTCTCAAGTTGAAAGTCTGTGTTGACGTGAGAGGTTTTCATTTGTAGCAGGGAACCTGTCCCTCAAATGAACCAGTGCACTGGGTAGATGCATCATTTAGTGATTTTCAGATTAAAGGAGCCTAAGAAGCTTTTGGACTGTGTACTGCATCAAATGCTGCGTCAGTGAGCACTAAAAGCCAAAAAGTATTAGTAGATTTAGCAGATTTAAGGGAGGATGCATTTCACTGATTACTTCCTGCTAATGAAAGTTTGTTTTAATCATTTGAACTACTAATGCATCATCTGTATCAAGAATGCAGTGCAGAGGTAGAGTGGGCAGTGCCTGTCAGGGGTCACTCACAGGATACTTACCTCTATGAAATTTCCAGTTTCACTAACAGGTTTTTAAACAAAAAAGATCAGCATTTTGTAATGTTGACCTCTTTTATTCCAAGCTCTTCTCTGTGTAATGCCCAACAGGAACAGTAAATGAAAACAGCTTTTAAAAAGTCTCCCAGGTTTCCAAACTAAAATAAAGCATAAGGATTTGAAGTGCAGTAATTATTCTGCCTCTGTGCTTTCTTTGTGGGACCAGAATGACTTTGGTGCCAAAATATTCCTCAGACCTCTGATCCAGTGCTGGTATTATAGGCTTTTATAGGTCCATTCTAGTCCATAACACACAGAAAATGCAACAAAACAATATCCCAAAGTTGTGTTCTAATGCAAACTTGAAATAAACCAAGCTTTGCAAAATGATTTTTTTTGCTCCTTTACTTAATACACTCGATACTCTTTTCCATGCTTCCAACTACTATTTTTATTCTGCTCAAAACATGACTGTCTTCGGGGACAACATGTTCATTGAAAGTATGAATGTTTCATTCATGGCCTTTGACAGCCTGAAAAAGAATTTTACTGCAGAATATATAGTTGTATATTTTCCTTCACCCCAGTCCCATAATGAATGCTACTCTTTCACACTAGTTTAAGTAATTTCCTGGAAAAAAAGTGATGACTACAAGCCTTTGGCTCTTCATGTCTGTATTTTTTTTCCCCCTTAGGATGTTCTCAAAAATTTATTCAATACTAAGGCAGCAAAATTCCTCAGTGTGGCTGATCACAGCTTCTCTCTTATGAGTGTATCTACAAAAGGATTAGACCAAATGAGGTTCTCAATCTGAGATGATATCTATATTGTTTTGGGTAACTTGCTTATCTGCTGAACAGCACCCGGCTTCCTAAACTGAAACTGCTCGGATAAACTCTCAACTTAATCTTCTGCTGTAATAATTCAGTCTTAAGAATGATCCAGGGAAAACATAAACCACCAGAAGCCTGTAACTGAAACACGAGATGACTTTTGAAGGAGTTGATGTGGAATGTTTGAATGTGCCAGTCTAAATCTTGTCACGCAACACAATTCAATAGAGGCTTGTGCTGACAGCTGTATCCTGCCACCCATCCATCTGGATGCTGAATTTTCACCCACTGCAGTTCAATGGCAGGTGGCAGGAAGTTTGGAAAAGGCAAATGTTACAGCCAGATTCTAGGTGCTACACAGTAAAGAGGTTTGCAAGGGATTCTTGGTTTAGGTCTGACAAAAGCATATCCTAAAATATTGTAAAGCATTTTAACATTGTAATAGTGCATAATCCTAGACATGTCTGGGTTGAAAGGGAGCTCCAGAGCTCATCCAGTCCAACCCCTGCTGAGAGCAGGGACATCTCAACTAGAGCAGGGTGCTCAGAGCCTCCTCAAGCCCCACCTGGAATGTCTCCTCTGGCCCTGCTCCAGCAGCTCCATGTCCCTCCTGTGCTGAGGGCTCCAGAGCTGGATGCAGGGTTCCAGGGGAGCTCTGCCCAGAGCAGAGTAGAGGGGCAGAATCCCCTCTCTTGATCTCGATCATAATAGCAATAGTTTTCAATACTTGTGAAGAAATGCAAGATTATTTTTTTTTAATATAGTTATATGAACAACTAATTTTTCCCCTAACTAGCCTCCCAGCCTTCCATTCTAGATTACTAAATGAACATTCATGTTATCACAAGCATGGTACTGTATTTTTTTCAAGTAATAAACCTGCTCTCAGCATCATCCGAAAGAAACTGCATCACAAACACAAAAATATTTTGAGTGTTTCAGTACTCAGTGAGAAAAGGACCTACAAAGATCAAGAGAAAGGGTTTTTTATGGTGTGATGACATTCAGTACTGGGAAGAACAAGCTGAATCTGGAGATTTCTCCCTGCTCACTAAGGCATAAATCGCTCCAGTGACTCGGAGGGAACACTGATAATCATCACAGGTTTTACTGAGACACATTTTCTTCAGCCACCAAGTCATCACTTTACAGAGGATGTTATTAAGGTATCTCTAAAATGTAAAGTGAATTTTATTAGGTAAGGGGATGAAACTACTGTCAGCTGTCCAAATTGTGATGGTTTGTGGCACTGGCAGTAGGAGAAAAGCAAAGAGCTTAACAGCATTCCAGTGCAGGAACTAGAATAACAAATGCCCTTTGCTATTATCCATATTGGAAGTAACATTCAAGTGTTCTGAAATATGGACAAATGGACAGGATAGATATATTTACTGTCTTTAAAGAAAAATAATTATTGACAATACTCTCCAAGGGATGCACATGTCCAAGTTTTAAGTTAATTAATACTGGTGAAATGCAGAATGTGACAATTCCAAGACAGATCCTATGAACCATAACAGTTCTTACCAATTTTTTTTTCCTTAACTTTCTACATTTTGTGTCTTATCTTTCCTCTTCATCTATTTTTCTAAATAGAATTTGAGGTCTGCTAAAAGTATATTTCAATACATTTTGTTAAATGCTGAATTATATTTTCTTCAGGCAAGGAAAAGACAAATTTCTTTCTGACAGTTGCAGAAAAGCTTGTTTGAGTATGAAGATGTAGTTAAAATTGGAATCAAAGAAGTGCAAGTGTTTCTGAAAATGTAGAAGACAGTACAAATATTTAAAGTCTTGCTGGAAACTTTTTCTAGCTTGGACTTAAGCAGTTTAAACATGTCTTTTGGTGTTAGATTACCTTCCTTCAGGAAAAATACAGATGTAATATTATAAATCTGCATTTTTCCTGAACTAGATTTAGTAGGATAGCTATGCAACTAGCTTTAAAAATACCAACATTTGTTGTCGTTATGGGGAACGTATATTTAAGTATTAAAATCTAATTCTGATGGCTTGGTGGAGCAGCTAACTTCAAGACTCAAAAGTTTTTCAGTTTAGCTTTTCTGAGGCCCCTTGTTTTCTTACTGGTTTTGCATTTAGGGATTAATGTTTGAAACAAAGGTCCTCAGAAGTTGCTAGGTGACTGAACTGAAAGAGTCCAACCAAGTAAGAAAAGCCCTTCTTGAGATGAACTGAAAAGGGAAGCAAACACTATTTGTTCACCTCACTGCTGCCTCAGTACGAATAAAGAGACCTTCAAACTAACACCAGAAGTGTTTATTTGAAAAATACTCTCTTTTTTTTTTTTTTTACTTTTGGCATAGCCTTTGAGTGACCTAACTGAACAGCAAAGCACAGCATTGCTGAGTTTGAGAACTTCCACCTAAGTCAGCTTCTTAGGAAAAGAAATTATTAAAATGACATTGTTCTGAAAAAACATTTATGTTTTTTTTAACAATTATGTTGTTACCCTGCTACAGATAAGTCCTTTTGAATGTGAGCTCAAGCACACTGGTTTTGACTTGTTTGGGTTTTTTTGACTTGTTTGACATTTGTTTTTAATATCCTCTTCCTGGCTAAAGTGGGTTATTAGGGAAATCACAGAGACAACTGCAGAATAGATACACAAAAAAAACCCAAAACAACCAACCATAGGAAGCAGTATAAGTTAAAAAAATAACCAAACAAATAAAACTACCCTACACTGAAAAGAACAGTAATGGTGTTGCTCTTGGGCAGTATAAGTTAAAAAAATAACCAAATAAAACCATCCTACACTGAGAAGAACAGTAATGGTGTTGCTCTTGGGCAGGGTTGCTGTTCCCAGCTTCACTTAGAAGACCCATCAGGAGAATCAAGACACTTTCCAGAGCCTCTCAGGAGATGATGCCTGAGCCCTGTGAGACACTCACTTCTCTACCATGCTGAGCTGCAGAGCAAAAAATACTGTAGCAGCTTAGCTAAGAGCATGCAAAGTACTGCAAAACCAACCCTTGTGGCCCAGATCTTTAATTCCATACATACAAGTCACACTCTTGACATGCTTTTATGGACTTTGGAGCAGAAATGTCTCCTAAAAGCTTGAATGACTCAGGCTAAAAATTGTTAGCTGCAGATAGACCCAAGACGTTTTTTGCTGTTAAAAATTTAGGATTACATTTTCCTGTATTACATTTTCCTACCTTTCAGTCAGCAGTCTTGATTACGACCAAAGATGGGCTCAAACAAACTGACAATTCTTTCTCATGTACTCTAAAACTTCCAACTGTAGTCTAAAATAATAGGAGTTTCTCCCACGAGAAGACATTTCAAATGTTTGGAGGTTTAACCTCTCTTCCTGAGTTGCTTTTGTTGTCATGCCATCCTTTGTTTCCAAGGCAGCAGGAGCAAATGGGGATGTGCACTGAGCCAGTGCTGGGTGTTTTCTATGGACTCACGTTATTTCTCCAACTCCAATCTGTTCTTTACTCAAAAATACCAGCCTTGAGTTCATATAAAATTAGGATACAAGAGGCTCTTTAAATGGTAAGGGAATTTATTTTGATCATTCCTAAAATGGATGAAGGAGAGAATAAAACTGAAGTAGAAAGAGCTACAGAATGGAAGGCTCAAGGTTTACAAAGAAGAACAGTGTGAAAAGTTCCATCTGGGGAAACATGTTCTCCAGCATTCAGGTACTATGTTGGTACAGCCCTATAAATGCATCTCAGTGCATGAATCCCACTGCTTCCCCCAATATTCTAAGCCATCTATTGAATCTGAATTCTCCTGCCTGGCAGAATAGCTGTAGATTCCTGCCAGCTTTGAACAAGCAACCCACTAGCTCTACAGATGACAAAGAAAACTGGGGCAAACATTCCAATTTGACAGCTTGTTGGAGAAGGGTAGAGGAAATCAATTAAAAGAGACAGGGAAATATCTTCTCCTCCTCTCCTAGCATTGACACTGTCCATGATGGCACCAGCCATGGTTAGTCAGCTGGCACCAAAAGCAAGGCTGAAAGGTTACTGCAAATAACACTCCTGACCCTGCCTAGATGGAATACTTCAAATAAAACAAAATGTGAATACAGCACTGATGGGTCTGCCAACAGCATTCAGTTCTTTGGAGATTGGAACTTAGAAAATCTTGTCTAGATAAACAGCCAAGTAACTGGATTGCAAGAACACAGTAACTTGCTTTTGCTCCGAGGTCATGTTAGAAGTTAAAATTCAAATTTGCCTTGCAAAGCTCCTTTAACAACTGCAGCCAGCTGAAGAACGCAGAGATGGCACCAGGTATTTTATATTTTTGCCTTTGCACAGACTGGAAACAATGCAAATCAGCACTTTAATTTAGCTTATCAAGTCAGAATAATAATAAAAAAAAAGGCATGGACAGGAAAAGGGGGGCAGGGGGGAAAGGAAGGAAAAAAAATTGCTGATTTCTGCACATTACATAGATAAGGAAACTGTTCCCAAATTCTGGCCTCCATAAAGAACTCTGTATGAGGTACATGATACTGTGTAGGAGGCATTCTCAGTTTCACTTCTTTAACAAATACAATAGTATTTAATTCACATTCCTACATGTTAAAATAGGATCTGATCAGTTTCTGGAAACAAAATAATCCAGAAGAGCAGCTTCTGAGCAGTTGAATATCTTTCCCATTCCCAAATCTGATTACATAGCTGTCTTTCATTACTTTTAAAACCTCTTTATTTATCTAACTGCATTTTCCTTTCACACACATCCCTTCTATGACTATCTTCACCTTTCCCACAACACTCTCCCTGTTGGGAAGTAACTGCCTTTCCTAAGTTTCCATAGTGAACAGTCTCATATTTACTGCACCTTCCAAAAAGAATTTCCAACACTTTTGCAGTCTCCTTTTCTTCCCCCCTCCCCTCTCAATTAATTTTGTAACTAAGAATTTTTTTTATAGTTTTCTTATAGTATTTTCTTTTCCTGTATTTAACTTGACACACAGCTAGAAAGTCACTATAGAAAACGAAGTCATTCCACTGATGTAATGCCTTAGAAGTGTTATTAAAAAAACAACTACATTTTCCACGTTTAGTATTTACCTAATTTCATTTTGGCTGTGGTTTGGAAAAGTTGCACAGCCTGAAATGATAGCCACAATATCCCATTTAGGTTGTGTTGCCTGAAGGAACAGAATGACAATCAATGCCAGATAAAGCCAATTCAATAGGAAGCAGAATACTAATTGTCTTTTCACATTAATATGGACAATCCCAACAGTACTCGCTTTACTTAATACTAAGTAGAAAACATTATGTAAGTCTGTTTGAAATATTCAAATGAAGCTTTGTTACATTTTTATTTAGAGCTAGAACATATGATCAGCTTAACATCCCCAAGCCACCTAATTAGCCATCTGCTTCTTGAAATTTGGTTAAATATGTATTATATACTTCTAACAAAAGAGTTTTTTTATCAGCCCGTGTAGCCTTCTCTAATCATATTAAAGCACATGACCAATGAATTCTTCTTTGCACACAGAGCTAATGGGAAACCAGACATTACAAACAATTTGCAGCAGCTTCTTGAGAGCCAGGAAGAAATAAGAAACAAAACCAACTCAACCCATAGGCTTTTGCTCAAAAAAATACCCACATGCCATGGCCTAGTCTTTTTATTTAATCCTTCTCTCCATGATGATGCTTAGCTGGGGAATGAATACAATTCTCCTACCTCAAGTCATGAGGACTTGGAACACCAAATGACACAAAATTTATATTTCTAGAAATTAATAAAAGTCTCAAAAAGCAATGAGGAGTTAATGTGCCCAGTTCCCAGGGGCAAACTATACCTGAGAGATCCCTTTTTATAGCTGTAGGACCAAGACTTCAAAGCCTTTTCTGTGCTGGCACCACTCTCTATGCCAAGCCACAGAGCTGACCAACACACACAGTTGTTGAACCAGTCAGAAAGGGCCAAAAAAACATTCTGACTAAGTTTAGTCATACAAAATAAGTAACATATTAAGCATTTCCTTCAACAGACCCTCTCCTTTTCTTTTAAGCTTAGCAGTATTTTGAGGAACAGAGACTCCTCTCCAAAACCTGAAGTTTCTCTTTCCATTCTGCTGCTTTACTGATCTCTCAACCAGCAAAGGACCATTAGAGCTCAGCTAAACCAGCACAACAATCCTAATGCTATTAAGCAGACAATCCAATTAAGCCATTTCCAAGTAGTGTTTGTCATTAAAGAGAGCTGTAAGTGAGCAGCAAGCATGTCCATATCTGAAAATCAGTAATGTGAATTTTCTAGAAATAGTTCTGCCAAGGCTTTTAGCTCAATAGAATAAGAAGCAAGAGGATATAGTTTCAGGATATTTGTATTTTTAATATGGAGATGTATTTGTACTCCATGATAAATAACCTTCTGGTGATTTGTATGATGCAGTAAAAACGTGCTGACAAATCTACAGATAACTTACTGTTCTGTGGAAATGAGTTACAACTCAAAAGACACTTCTGATGCCAANAATTAATCTCAACATATTTAGAACCTCAGCAGATTTAAGCTCATCAAAACTATCTTGTATGTTTTTGCTCTTTACACAATGAGAAGAAGGAGTGAAAAAGCACCGTTTGGTGGTAGACAACTTTATTTTTCATTGCAGATACATACATATACAATAAGCTGTGAATGAGAAAGACCATGTCTCTGCACTAAAAATAACACTAGTACTTTAGCTCTTTAGCTGCAGATACCAACATACAAGCTTTGCCTACCATGTAAGACAGTAAGAATGGCAATTTCATACTATCCTGCTTAAGTAATCTCAATATTGAGGGTAATTTGGGAATTATACATGTATTTGTACCAAGGAAACTGTAAAGAAAGACAGGAGAGAATAATATATTTCTCTTAAAGAAAGACTCTGTGTTACTTTCAGTTAAAAAAAAAAATTAGAATATNGTAAGTCTGTTTGAAATATTCAAATGAAGCTTTGTTACATTTTTATTTAGAGCTAGAACATATGATCAGCTTAACATCCCCAAGCCACCTAATTAGCCATCTGCTTCTTGAAATTTGGTTAAATATGTATTATATACTTCTAACAAAAGAGTTTTTTTATCAGCCCGTGTAGCCTTCTCTAATCATATTAAAGCACATGACCAATGAATTCTTCTTTGCACACAGAGCTAATGGGAAACCAGACATTACAAACAATTTGCAGCAGCTTCTTGAGAGCCAGGAAGAAATAAGAAACAAAACCAACTCAACCCATAGGCTTTTGCTCAAAAAAATACCCACATGCCATGGCCTAGTCTTTTTATTTAATCCTTCTCTCCATGATGATGCTTAGCTGGGGAATGAATACAATTCTCCTACCTCAAGTCATGAGGACTTGGAACACCAAATGACACAAAATTTATATTTCTAGAAATTAATAAAAGTCTCAAAAAGCAATGAGGAGTTAATGTGCCCAGTTCCCAGGGGCAAACTATACCTGAGAGATCCCTTTTTATAGCTGTAGGACCAAGACTTCAAAGCCTTTTCTGTGCTGGCACCACTCTCTATGCCAAGCCACAGAGCTGACCAACACACACAGTTGTTGAACCAGTCAGAAAGGGCCAAAAAAACATTCTGACTAAGTTTAGTCATACAAAATAAGTAACATATTAAGCATTTCCTTCAACAGACCCTCTCCTTTTCTTTTAAGCTTAGCAGTATTTTGAGGAACAGAGACTCCTCTCCAAAACCTGAAGTTTCTCTTTCCATTCTGCTGCTTTACTGATCTCTCAACCAGCAAAGGACCATTAGAGCTCAGCTAAACCAGCACAACAATCCTAATGCTATTAAGCAGACAATCCAATTAAGCCATTTCCAAGTAGTGTTTGTCATTAAAGAGAGCTGTAAGTGAGCAGCAAGCATGTCCATATCTGAAAATCAGTAATGTGAATTTTCTAGAAATAGTTCTGCCAAGGCTTTTAGCTCAATAGAATAAGAAGCAAGAGGATATAGTTTCAGGATATTTGTATTTTTAATATGGAGATGTATTTGTACTCCATGATAAATAACCTTCTGGTGATTTGTATGATGCAGTAAAAACGTGCTGACAAATCTACAGATAACTTACTGTTCTGTGGAAATGAGTTACAACTCAAAAGACACTTCTGATGCCAANTTTCTTCCTGGCTCTCAAGAAGCTGCTGCAAATTGTTTGTAATGTCTGGTTTCCCATTAGCTCTGTGTGCAAAGAAGAATTCATTGGTCATGTGCTTTAATATGATTAGAGAAGGCTACACGGGCTGATAAAAAAACTCTTTTGTTAGAAGTATATAATACATATTTAACCAAATTTCAAGAAGCAGATGGCTAATTAGGTGGCTTGGGGATGTTAAGCTGATCATATGTCAGCTTAACATCCAAAAATGTAACAATTAGCCATCTGCTTCTTGAAATTTGGTTAAATATGTATTATATACTTCTAACAAAAGAGTTTTTTTATCAGCCCGTGTAGCCTTCTCTAATCATATTAAAGCACATGACCAATGAATTCTTCTTTGCACACAGAGCTAATGGGAAACCAGACATTACAAACAATTTGCAGCAGCTTCTTGAGAGCCAGGAAGAAATAAGAAACAAAACCAACTCAACCCATAGGCTTTTGCTCAAAAAAATACCCACATGCCATGGCCTAGTCTTTTTATTTAATCCTTCTCTCCATGATGATGCTTAGCTGGGGAATGAATACAATTCTCCTACCTCAAGTCATGAGGACTTGGAACACCAAATGACACAAAATTTATATTTCTAGAAATTAATAAAAGTCTCAAAAAGCAATGAGGAGTTAATGTGCCCAGTTCCCAGGGGCAAACTATACCTGAGAGATCCCTTTTTATAGCTGTAGGACCAAGACTTCAAAGCCTTTTCTGTGCTGGCACCACTCTCTATGCCAAGCCACAGAGCTGACCAACACACACAGTTGTTGAACCAGTCAGAAAGGGCCAAAAAAACATTCTGACTAAGTTTAGTCATACAAAATAAGTAACATATTAAGCATTTCCTTCAACAGACCCTCTCCTTTTCTTTTAAGCTTAGCAGTATTTTGAGGAACAGAGACTCCTCTCCAAAACCTGAAGTTTCTCTTTCCATTCTGCTGCTTTACTGATCTCTCAACCAGCAAAGGACCATTAGAGCTCAGCTAAACCAGCACAACAATCCTAATGCTATTAAGCAGACAATCCAATTAAGCCATTTCCAAGTAGTGTTTGTCATTAAAGAGAGCTGTAAGTGAGCAGCAAGCATGTCCATATCTGAAAATCAGTAATGTGAATTTTCTAGAAATAGTTCTGCCAAGGCTTTTAGCTCAATAGAATAAGAAGCAAGAGGATATAGTTTCAGGATATTTGTATTTTTAATATGGAGATGTATTTGTACTCCATGATAAATAACCTTCTGGTGATTTGTATGATGCAGTAAAAACGTGCTGACAAATCTACAGATAACTTACTGTTCTGTGGAAATGAGTTACAACTCAAAAGACACTTCTGATGCCAAAAAATACCATCTTCTAACACTCCTGTTTCCAACACTAACTCCCACTACATACCCAGTGGTCAGACTTCAAGTGGTCATTGCACTAGATAATAATTAATAATTTAATTAATTTATATTATATTATATTACTCTCTACTCTGCTTCTTATTGCTTTCCTCTGCTTTGTATTTTCCAAAATGAAACCAAACTGAGAGGGCTCTCTGAGCAGCTCAGCTGAGCGTGGGCTGAAGGGGCAGCACTGCAGAGGACAGCAGAAGCCACAGCACTCTATTCCTACAAAACCCTTGATTTCCAGAGTTGCTTGCATTTAGGAAACTGGAAAAAGTGGAAGCAGAAGGAGATAAACACAGATGTGCAAAGCCATCTGCTAAGCAATGGGATCACTATTTCTTCACCACCAGTTCAACTAGAGGTTAGTTTGCATGTACTAAAATGACACCAAGCAGCAGCAAGTTGAAGTGTTGGCAGATTGACCATAGGAACCTAACACATTATTGCCAGTTTATTAGGAAATTCAATTAAAGGTTAATAATAATGGATTAATAAAGATTGATGATCACATCCTTATGAATATTTCACATGTAAGTGGATTCAGAAGCCAGAATTTCCTGAACTGTAATAAAATCTTACTGGACACTAAATGGAATTATTCCTGCCCAGTGCAGAGAAGCAAATTGGTGCTCACCTACAATAAATTGAGAAAACCACAAAGAAAAAAAATAAAACCAACCAAGCAACAACCAAACCAACACAAAAAGAGCTGTGAATGAGAAAGACCATGTCTCTGCACTAAAAATAACACTAGTACTTTAGCTCTTTAGCTGCAGATACCAACATACAAGCTTTGCCTACCATGTAAGACAGTAAGAATGGCAATTTCATACTATCCTGCTTAAGTAATCTCAATATTGAGGGTAATTTGGGAATTATACATGTATTTGTACCAAGGAAACTGTAAAGAAAGACAGGAGAGAATAATATATTTCTCTTAAAGAAAGACTCTGTGTTACTTTCAGTTAAAAAAAAAAAATTAGCA
>VYZU01069906.1:78868-157978 GCA_013401355.1 Ceyx cyanopectus
AAAAATTAGCATATTTTTAACTATAAAGACCACAGAAAATATACTTTGTCTTAAATACCTCCTATATGGAACACGTTAACAACAGTTTCATTACTTAGAATTTCTACTAATATCAGCTTCAAGTTTGTGTTCAAGAGATGGAAGCAACACACACCTAATTTTATGGAAGAAATAACTGTGTGAATCCAGTGTTTATTGATTAGTTAGGACATCAAACATCCCAACTGATTGTGCAATATCAAAGACAGAGATGAGTGGTAACAATGAAACTATGCAGAAGATGGCAGAACAAGGGAATTTATCAGAATCTTAATACATTTCCAAGGAAATTTAAAAAAAAAAGGAAAAAAACACACAAAAAATAATCAAAAAAAGGTAAAAACAACAAGAACAAAAAACAAAACACAGGAAAAAATTAATAAATGAATCTGATCATGCTCAAACTTTACCTGCAAATTCTGCCATTTCTTAAAGCTAAAAAACTACGGTTGAATAATGTAATAAAGTAATACAGTTTTAATCATAAACCTGTATTTTTACTGGATCCAAAGCCAGTGTCTCTACTAAATATTTGGAGGCCAAATGCTGGGCTGTGAGTCATCTCTCCTCCGAGTAACTCGCTCCTTTGTCTTCAGTAACTCATGCATTGTAAGAGAAATTATCACGTTGAATGCAAGGACTTCTGCACTCTGAAATTTAGCATACAAGTAAACAACTAAGAGGGGATGTTTTTGTAACTCACTGTGAGAAATGCTGCATCTCAAAGCAGTTTCCAGAAGTGAGGCTGCAGTTGCAAAAGTTGCTTATGGAGTATTTGGATGGTATTTTTAATGAACCACCTAAATCTCTGTCCTAGCTCAACGTATCTGTTCTGATATTCTGTGTTCAATTAATATTGAACAGCTCATGTAAAAAGAAACCTCACAGCACAGTTCTTCATCCCAGAGAGGCCACAGATTGCACAGATGAACAATGGAATTGTTCAACTCAAGTTTTCAGATGATGAAATTCTCATGATAAACCAGATTGACACCTTTATAGAAGTTTTTAACAATTATTGAGAAATTGCTTACACAATCTCCTAGAAAACTCCTTTATATTATAAATATTTTTCTACTTCAACAGCACTGCTTAACTTCTGCTAGAAACAAGTGACCAAAGGATAGCAGCCTGTTCTCAACAAGCCAGAAAAATTCGATCACAAGGCCAATGTCAATCACCTCCCACCCCCAACTCTGAATTTTCTTTGAGACTGAGAACAGAACACAAACCAGGGTGCTATGGAACACATGGGACAGGAACCCCAGAATATCACATCTTATCCTTAGCTAGGCTATGGGGGAAGACACAGCTCATAGGAGATCCAAGACAGAGCCAGAAGATGGAAGGGTTTATAAGCAAATAAACCAGCTCTGATGAGCAGGACCATTGCTGATCTCTGTAACTAGAAAGCCACAGGGAGCTACAGAAAACTACTTCATCATTTAGTGCAACGAGAAGTAATAAAATTAAAATAATACTTTTAAGAAAAAAAACCCCAAACACACACATACAAAACAAACCCCAAAACAACAACAAAAAAATCACAACTGTGAAAACACCAGGTAGAGAAAACAGAAAGAACATGAAAAATTCAATTAACTTTTGACCTTATTTCTGTAGATACAGAAACACAATGTGGACTAACACATATCTCTTGTCTTCCCCTCCCCACTGAAGCACATCACCCACAAGATAATATTGTTTATGTGCTGGACTATAGACCCTGTAGAGGCAATAAAGATCCCAGTTGTGCACCCAGGACACCTCCTCATGAAAATGATGTTCTCAAGACCAGGCCCTGTACATTTGCATATCACCCAGGCACGTGGGCAGCCTGGGGCATTGCAAGACCAGAACTTTTTCCATGCAACACGACAGAAAGGCAGCATCATTTCCAGAGAGAACCTCCACAGCTCAGGCCGTGGTACCACCAGTAAGGTACACCATCTGCCCAGTTTTATTGGAGAAGTACTGGGATTAGACTGGGGTAGTGTAGCAAGATAGCCCAAGGGCCACATATGCTGCAACAAGGGAAATTCCAACTAAAGCCTAAGAAAAATATTTTCCTGAGGAAGGTGGTCGAACACTGGAACAGAGATGCTCTCTTGCCCAGAGAGGCTGAGAAATCTCTGTCCTTGGGAATAGTCCAACTCCAAACAGATTTGACCTTGAGCAAATCAACAAAACCTTGGAGCCAGAGCCACGTTTGAGGCTGGCCCTGCTTTGAGCACCAGGCCAAAGCAAGTGACTTCCAGAAGACCCTTCATTTCTTCTGCATTTCTGTTCCACAGCAGTTTACTGGAAAAATTTAAAGGTGGGGGTTGGGGGGTGTGAGGGGGGAGGGAATAGTTTACTCTCAAAATACTCTGCAGCTTTAAAGCAGAGTGACTCAAAAGGTCAAATTATTAGCTGGGGAGAGGAAAGAAATGTCATGTTCTACTTTCAATACCGCCCACAGTAACTTTATAGGTGACTGATATTCACAAAGAGGTAGGTAAAAGCTTAATCTTGAGCCTGTGCTGACACTGTTCCCTGGACGACTTTGCTCAGCTCTCAGAGAAGATGCTAATAGCACAATAATACAGTTCACTTGCAATTTTAGCTCATTCACCATCTTGCCTTTTAATTCTTTTTAAGGTACTCCCTATTACAGAGATGAGCAGTGTGAATGAGCATATACTAGTGTCATGACACGTCTGAAGGCAGCAGGAAAAACTAGTGATTGGCTGCAGTGAAGAGTTCCTATTGCTGCAGCTGATTTTAACACAGGATCAGCAAAACACTGTGCTATATTCTCTAGATTAAGCAAGCTCTATGATCTAGGTCCAAGCAGTGAGATCCGTGACCAAGAGCAGGGAGCCTGACAGGTTTTTGGGCAGCAAAACTCACCAAGCAGCAGCAGAAAGCTGGATTTGCTCCTCGTTTTTAGCCTCAGCTGGAGCAATTTAATTTCTATCCTCGGTGAAAAGTAGGGTAGCGTGTCACCCATAAACCACAGGCTTAAGCTGCCATAAACCCATAAGCTGCTCTCCACAGTCACACACTCAGCACTTGCACGAACTGCCAAAATTTGAAGGTAAAAATCCCATTTTAAAATGGGATTAAAAATCCCACGATCACTTGGTTTCAATCAACTCAAAAAGCTGATTTCTTTGGGGAACACCAACAGAAAACCTGACTGTGGAAGAACAAGGCAACGATGCTGCAGCATCAACTGGATGGTGACAGTCAACTGAAGGATTTATCCTTGTTCCATGTAGATTTCTATACATCACAACTTGCATACATAAGAAATGCCATTACACAAGATTCCAGCATTTCTGACACTCCAGCCAAGCGTGGCGTGGCCTGATATCATTCCCAAAGGCTGCAAGTGACATAAGTGCCTTTGTCCAAGCTTCCAGTTCCCTTCACCACAGCATTTACATTGAAGACATGTTACTAGAAGCAAATATATACAGTTGTAATTCAAGCATAACTAACTAGGAAAACATTATTGTGACAGAAAGGCTGCCTGACAGACCCATAAGGGCACGCAACACATACTTGACAGCAGAGCTGCATTACAAAGCAATTATTTTCTTCCAAAGAGATGCAAAACCACTTGCTATGAAAAAAAAACAACCAAGAAAACAAAAGTACATCTGAGAGCATTCCCATGGCTATGTCTTCAAAGACAGCTCTTAATTGTGCTATAAAAACTCTATCAGGACTGACTGATATGTCAGTCTGACTGGCTGACTCACCCTACGTTACCATGATTTCATGGGTGGTGTAAACCTTGGGTATTTCTACTATGTGCAGTGACTGCAACACATCTCCTAAAGCTACATGCAGTTACTAGATGTAATTACTGCCCCAGTGTGTGAGGAATTCCAGGTAGGACTGGGACTGCTCATAAACCTGCTGGGAGGCACATCCCAGAGCAGTTCACTAGATCCCAGGCAGCATTCAGCATGTGGCAGCTTTGAGTTCAGTACCAGGAACACACCAGGCTCTTGGAAAAGCTGAGCAATTTGAATCAAATGAAAAGCAGATGATCTGGAAGTCAGTGAGAAGTGAGCTAATTTCAAGGGAGATATAATGGTGTCCCCCAACAGAGTTTTTTCAAGGAAAAGAAGGCAATATATAATGGAAAAATGTGCATTAGTTACATGATTCAGTGCAGCTTGATGGCAACTTGCCTTACTGGAAGGCACTTGTATCATTAAGACTACACCTGTTTTAAATACTTTTGCTAAATGTCTTTAATTCAGATATCTTGGATTCTGTTAAGATCTGTTCCAAACAATGAAAAACAGTTACTTCAGCTAAAATGCTTTCATTTTATCTTAATAGCTTGAAAAGCCAATGCTATACTTTTCAAATTAAACGAGTACAGCAGTAATAAAAAAAACCCCTGCTGAGTCTGAAGATATGTTAATGTTTCTCAGGAAAGTCAAACATCAGAAGAGAAATCTACACCCAGATTGCACATAATGCTGATTTTAAATAGGCAGCAATCTGAGAATATTGCACTTCAACTGGTCAAGAAATAAATGATTGCAGAACACTAGAAACTTTTAAGAACTGGTTTTGATCACTTGGACTTTTCAAAGTGGTTGATAATTAGCAATTATTTCAAGCTCTAAATGCAACTATGATTATGTAGCCACGTGCACAGCTTGAGCAATGAAAGGAGCCCACAGTCCTGACTTCCCCAGCTCACGTTGCACTCTTTATCTACACCATGTTTTCTTCAAGTCAGTCTACTCATTTTTTCCCAGTTCAGTTCTCAAGCAGCTGAAGAAATAATAAAAAGCAGAATAAGATCAATCAAACATGTTTGTATTCTATTACACTGACTTTGAAGTTTGAAACACAAAAGGTTCAAAACGTCTCCATTCTTATTTTCTGTTTAACAAATAATGATTTCTCTCTGTATCACTAATGGAGCCTGAAATTAAAATGGATTTTTAGTTGAGCTCCTGTTCATACAGTGGTGTCATCAGCAATAGCAGCCTCGCTCTAGGAACGAGATTTCTCTCTGCTATCCATTACACAGAGCAAGCTGCTTAGAAAAAGGCTCCAGGCATATTCCCAGGAGTCCCACAAACAGAACCAAGCATTGGGGTTGCAGAAAGGTTGAGATAGAACTTCACTCATTGGGCTTCTAAACCAAAAAATCAGGTCAACCTTGGAGTCAAAACTACCTCGGGTAATAAAGGCAGTGGCTTAAGACTGTAATTAGGGTTAAATCCTCACGGAGGTTGAGTTTCTGTACAGCCCCTCAGGCACAAGGGGAACACCAGCATCTTTAGCACAGTGCAAGTGTATTCTGCAGTGCTCACCTGCACTAAAGGTGCCTGAAAACAAACTGCAAGAGCTGTCCTGAGGCTAATTGCACCAGGTATATCATTTATAAACTCAGTCTAGGAGAAGTTTCTGCACTGAGGTAGTTCAGGGGCCACTTCCCAAGCCCTTGCCCTCAGAGAGGCAGAAGATCCAGGGCAATGCTTTTTCTAATACCACACAAGCTGAGCATGTTAAAAACAGCACTTTTGTTATTGCATCTCTAGAGTATCCAGTGGATGGGAGTGTTTGCAGCTCTCCAGATGCAGAGGTCTCTAAAAATATATATATATTCCTTGAAACAAGTTACAGGGGAAATAAGATTGATGAAAAAAAAAAAGCTCATGCAAACTGTTTAAATCCAATCTGTGTTTTTTGCACAGATAAGAGAGTCTTTAGAGAACCACTCTCCTCCCTCCCCCCACATCTACCATCTAGGAATGAGAGCTCTCCCTTTTTTATACCTAAGGGACATGCTCATTTTAGGTCTATTTGGCATAAGAAAATGAAAGGACTGAAAAAAAAAATTATTCAGCAAGGAAACATCAAAGCTGAATTAAGGAGCTTGCTGTGTTCTAATGAATACAAAATAACTTCAAATGCAGACTTTCAACACCTTCTGCACATGCCTTTTACAAGCTCATGACACACATTTATGCCCAAAATTATTGTTTTACAAATTAAGAAAGGTACTTATTTTTTCTGAGAAGACTGAAGGAAATCTGGGAGGAGATGAATATATGCAGCTTTTACCTGCCTACAAAACAGTTTAATTCTCTTAATAACAAGCCCAATTCTTTCAGAAAAAAAAAAATTCACAGCAAGACAACAGCAAAAGATAAAATTATATAAATATGTTTGTCACAAATCAGAACATAAAAACATTCTAGAATTATGCAGATTGTCTGGTATTGTTCCAAATGGCCTGATTTTCAGAATTTAATCCAGGACATACCTCCTCTCTCAAAAAGGGGTTGCTTAGGTTAATGCAAGGATAGCTACACAGCTGTTAAGAGTATATCCTTTGAAAGCATGTTATAAAATGAAACTGATTTCAGAGGCCAACAATTTTACTAATAATGTCAAATATTCTCCATCAACCTAAGCAGTTTATCATGGGATTACAAGAAGATTACTGAAATGCATCATATCAAAAAGCCATCCAGAAGAGATTTTGACACAGTGAGAGCCTGTAAGGAGGAAAAACATTTAAAAAAATCTGGTAAAAACCTTGCAGCCTTTTTACTCACACTTGAGACTTTGTCTCATCATGTTTTTATATTTTCACTAATATAGCAGCTTCTATACATTATAATAATAGAAAAAAAAATAAATTACATGAAAAAATCTTATCTCATACTATCAGCACTTACTAGCTGAATAAAAACTTATTAGCTGAATATAACAAAATCCTATTTAATTAGGAACAGAGGACTGAAAAGAACCTCCAAGGGTAATTGAATCCAGCTCCCTGCTCCTTCTGGCAACCATGACACAATTCTTTTCAGAAGGTCATATTAAAATCACTTGGTTTCTTGGTCTGCTCATTTCTTCAAAACGCTGTTCCAGGTCAACTGTCTTCTAATAGTCAGAAGAGCTGCAATTTTCACCCTGAACTTGTTAACAACAAATATATGTGTATTTGTCCTTGGGTTAGCACAGGATCACTGTCACAAATGAAATACGTGCTGCTGAGATCACAGTGTCACTAGCAGGGTACTGAGTGAAAAAGTTACTTGATAGAAATAAAAAAGCTCATCAGTGCTGAATTAACAGACTGGATTTTAAATGTACAACTTTATTTTTACACTGAGTACTTGAATAATATCTTCAATATCTGTCAACCAATTGCAGCAGCTCCAGAGCACAAGAATACCAGAAGCAGTAAACAAGTGCAGGGTGAAAGCAGTGGCAGTACTTTCAGAAAGGCAATTTCTCAGCCTAAAATTGCTGCTGAAAAGAATGAACAAAACTTTCAGAATTTCATTTAAAATAATTAAGAGGCTACTAAGCTCTCTGTTAGTTAATTTATTTATTTAAAGGACAGCAGAAGCTGGTGAAAAATCTAGAGCACATCATCTAAGAGATTTCAGGTTGTGCACCACTGTCAAGGAGACCGAGCTCAGAATAACCATAGTTACCAGAAGCCTTCCCTGCATCTGCAGGAGCAGTACACACAGCACGTGGCTGGAAACCTCTCCACTCTGGGTGTTGAGTTAATCAGCATTTGCTGGCTGCAGTCACTGTGACTTGGACAGTGTAGGACAGAAGTTCTTGAATACTGCAAAATATACCCCTCATGGAAGTGGTTGCAAACCCAGACACCTTGCTCCTTGCATTTAAATGCATGTATTTTAAAATACCAAGTGCATTGTCCCATAGTTCAGTTTCACATATTAGCTGCTCCAGTTTAAAACTTCCTGCATTCAACACTGCTCTGAATTTCCACTTCCATTTAACACTGAAACTACAAAGACAATAATTAAGTTTTCCAATATAACACTGTCTTAGTCTTCTTACATCATATTTAAAGATATTAATAGAGGCCCTAAAAATAAGCATCACACAGAACAGCCAGGAAAGATACCTAATACTCAACAAAATGCAGTCAAGGGGATGAGTACCACTGCTATTTTTAGCAAGATTTTTTTTTTTTTAATATATATATAGGAGTTAAAGACTAATGAAAATTAAAAGGCTGAAAAGAAAGTGCATCAAACATGTTACAACTGGCTGGCACCTGGGGGTATAAACCTCACCTCCCCAGCACAAGGAGTTCAAGTAGCAGAACACTATTTTTGGCAGCACTCATTTCAAAGCTTTGCTAAGTTTAAATTGTGAAATGCAGCACTTCTAGGCCACCCAGAAAGAGCATCGAAGAGGAGAAATTACAGTTAAAAAAAATAACTGTACATAGAAACCTAAATGCATCTATATTTAAACTTTATGTAAATATCATGTATCAGTGCTCCACAGGGTCAGAAGTGGCTCATCACCAGCAACAAATAAAAAAGAAATCTTCACTTCTTCACACTTTTAAGGCCTTGATGCTATTTAAAATTAAAACAAGGTATCAAGAAATAAATGGATGCATTTCAGCATATTAAAAACTACAATATTTGGGTTAAGTTTCTTCTACTGCAACTCAAGTTTGATTACATAATGATTTGACATGAATATTATTTCAGTCTTAAGTGTTATAACTACATAATAACTTGAATATAAACAAACTCTGAAAGATTAAAAAAATATGTGTGAGATGGCAGCACTCAGTGTAACTAAATGAACTTTTAAGACAACTGGTGAGTTTATTCCCTAGGTTGGAGCACAGAATAAAAACTTCAGCCATGGAATTTATTAATTATCTAGTATAAATGAGTATTCTGCAGCCATGGAATTTATTAATTAATTATCTAGTATAAATGAGTATTCTGCAGGAAATACTGGAAACATTATGAAGATGATTTTGCCCTCCAAACATTGTACCTGTGATGAGCCCAACCCAAACTTCAGTGTGTAGCTTTTATTACCATCACTAGTAAACCCAGGATAATAAAACTCTATTTGTCATAACATTCTTGAAGTAAGCTACTTACAGGATAAATAATAAAAAAAAAAAGGTAAGCAAGGAAAACATTTACATGAGGAAAAAAAAATAAAAATCAAGTGACTGTGTTCAAACAATGCATCATAAATAACATACAGTCCAGTCAAATATTTAATGATTTTTAACAATTAGCACCTCTGAAATTAACACGAGTGAAACTAAGCATTTTAAATCAGTTTTTTAATTCCATATCTCCAATTTCTTAAAGGAAACAGGAAAATAATCCACTGAAATATTTAACAAGGAGGAAGTATGAGGTGAGCCATGGTTAATGTTCATTCAGAAGAAACAAACATTCCAGGTTCCAAGGAGAGCTTCTGTGGTACCAAGATGAGGGTGGCAGTATCAATAGCCCTTCGTTAATTATTTCCAAAGAGTAATAATTAATGTCTGGAGGAGGTGGGGTGGTTTGCTCCAGATCTTCCTATGCAAGATATTCAAAGTCTTCCCACTGCAAACATGCTTGGCAGGGGTGTTCTACCAGGAAAAGGGAGAAATTCTCCTTACAAGCTAAAAATGGCGTGGCTCTGAAGTGGCAGCTCCCAAATGTTTTCAGTGTTTTATTGAAATAAGAGGAACAAATTGAAGACAACAAAGTGTAATGCTCATTTTTTTCAGCTTGTTATCCATTCTAAAAGGAATAAAAGCAAGGCAGTTGAGGGCTGGCTGGGGGCAATGCTGCCCTGACCACCATAGCACTAGGAACTGGTGCTTTCCAACCCCGTCCTGATCGACCCCAGCCACCTTCAAGGTGCCCCTGCCAGAGCAACCCAGAGAGCAACACCCAGCCCAGCCTGGCTGCCAGACAGCTCCTGAGCTTCTCAGACAGGTTCTACAGCTTCTTGATTGCTGTGCTGCCAAAGCTACACTGATACCGATACCTGCTCTCCCTGGTAAGGTCACGCTGGGATCCCACAGGAAAGCCTCGGTGCCTCTGCCAGGCTCAGCTCTCCACCACCAAGCAGGGAATCACCAGCCACGTGTCACCAGGAGGGCTTGCAGGGATTCATAAATTGGGGAGTTCCTGAATATCTCATTAATCTTCTCTTACAACGGAGTGCTTTGGATATATCCAGCAACTAAGCTGAGCTTCTTACACAGCACCAGGTTTTGCTCGTGGAATCCCTCACTGAGAACCACCACACAAAGCTGCTCAGGCTTGTTAAACATCAACATGTCCCAGTACATTAAACACCCCACAAAACGTGCCAGTTTTCCTGCAGCACACCTGAGAAAAGGGACTCTTTACTTATTAGATACTCAGAAATAAAAGGCTGTAATGTCACAACATACATAAGGGTATTTTTAGCCCAGTCCAGTTGACTGTTGTAGTTCAAAGCAAGATTTGTAATAAAAATAAAGAATCTGACAGTAAGGAAAAAGATGGAGATCATTGGAATTTCATTATAAAGGGATTTCTAATATTAAGTGACTATGCTTAATATTTCAAGAATCAAAAAACTGTTTCAGAATCCATTTCTAAAATGCTTCATGTTTGCTAAAATGACTGGTAAGGGCAAAGCAAAACAATAGGAGCTGAAGATCCTGCCATTTGCTAACCACATTTTTGATGCAATTACTATCATACAAGGCTTTAATGAAATTAAATAGCACAAACTGCTTTTCACTTATTGCTAATAATGAGAGCAAGTGAAAAAAAGTCTTTAGGAAGACTCAACAAGAACTAGAAGGAAATAATTCATTTCTAAGAATAGTGAAAAAGCAGGGAAATATAAATGTGAATATTTGCAAAACACCATCCTGGGGAAGCTTCTGTTGCTTGGAATTCATCCCTTCTCAAAGCTGGACACTCTGCAAACACAGCAGACCTGCACCCCAGAGTAAACCCAGCTGGCCATACCCTCCAGGAGCCACTGCCTGAGGTCCTCAGAGAGGTGCCCAGCTTGGATCCAGCTCCACTCTGCCCAGTGCTCACCCTCTGCCAAAGCTCCTCCTGGGCTCCCTCCTCTTTCCTGTGTCTCATTTCCTCCTCCTGCCTTCTCACACGAGTAACCATCACGACAGCACAAACACAGGGTGAGGAAACTCTTGCCAGGCCCAGATGCCTTCCAGGGTGGGACAGCAGAGAAGTAGCCCACACGAGTTTCACTGCAGAAGGTGGAACAAGCTGGGCTCCAGAGGCAGGGCGAGCCAGGGCACTTCAGGCTGAACTGCCCCACTGCTCTGGGCTCCAGCACAGCCCTGCAAACGAGCAGCCTGGTGCACAAGCATTTGCCACCCCTAAGATATGTGCTCTCCCTCCAGCTTGGGAGGTGCTGAACTAGCAAGAATCTGACTCAAACTGAGGTCAAAGAAGGAGAAGAAGATGAAAGAGGTGTTGAGCATGAAAGCAGCCACGTCAACGAGAGCAGATACCTCCAGAACTGAGAGGGGTTATAGCTGCCTTATACGTTGTATTTTTAATACATCCCCGTTCCATTCCATCAGCTTCAAATAAGGAAACATCCCAAAGATGGTGATAGCAGGCTGAATTTGTTGCTATCTGCAGGAATTAGTTACTATAAATAGTTTTTCCAGGCCCTGTAAGATGCAGCTGGACCAAGTTTCCTTCCACCAGAATCACAATGGCTCAGGCACTGATTTACTGCATCACTGCCCATCCCACAGAGGCTGTGACAGTGTCCCACCACCATCCCTTTTTTTTTTCTGAAGATACCCTCATCACACATTTTAATCTTATTATCTCTGAAGACAGAAGACCACCTGCAACAGGCTTTTAAACCAGTTCTTCTCTAGAAGCAATGATAAGATTCTGTTAGTATGATGGGATAACTTCTTTTTTTTAATCATGACCCAAACCCAGTGCCATGGTCTAGAAGGATTCTACATTCCAGAAATAAAGTACAAATCACACTCTAATCTTCACATACCTCTTCAGCCCTTACACACAACCTTTCAGTGCAAACAGCCAGGGCAGGAACACTATTGCTATCCAATAATAATTTGCAAAAAATCTCAGAGCTGCATGGATTTCCTAATTAAATCCTGTAAAGGACTAAAACCTGAGGAAGCAGAACACAGATTTGCCAACTTAAGTATGTAAAAATCTTTTAACTGTGAAATCAGCATTTAAATTCCCACCTGTCAAGCAAGTGATAAAATGACAATAGTGGAGCAGTGAAAAGCTTGGGTCTGGCACGGGCAGGGTTGCTGCAGTTCACAGAAACTCATGAGAGATCTGAATTAATGCCAGCTAAAGGGATGATCTTAGGAACAGATTACTCAGGAGCAAGCAGCCGTTGAGCAAGGTTCTCATTTAAACAACCCTTGAGTCATGTAGTGTCCTGCAGAAGACAAAAGAGGTTTAGAAGAGGATGCATTTCCCCAGTAGAAAACTGCACGGAAGAGCAAGATAACAACTTCATGCTTCAGGTAGAACAAGTTCTAAAAGTAATTCCTCAGTGAATGCCCAAATTAAGTGACTCTGCTTCTAAACAATGACCTCCTCTGTAATATTCTGCTGCTCACGAGCCCCAAACCCCCCACCTTGTTCTGCAGAATAAAGAGCAAGGGCAAACAGGAGCAGCTCTGCTCGAGCAACACGGAGCAGGCTGCTCTGAACTGTGCTGTGCTGCTCTGTTCTTGCACTGACTCATCTTTTTAATATTCAAGCTCCTTAAGACAAGGATTCTTGTAAAGCATAAATACATCTTTGTACAAGACCACACAACAATGTTGAAAACAAACAGGCCTGTCTTGGGTGTTTATCTGATGTTCTTGATTCTGACTCTATCTGTAGAGCCTGAGCTCTGCTAAAGGTTACTGGTTTTCAGGTGGAGACAATATGAGTCTAACATGCAAATGAGACTCGATACCATTTCCTTTTTNACAGCCAGGGCAGGAACACTATTGCTATCCAATAATAATTTGCAAAAAATCTCAGAGCTGCATGGATTTCCTAATTAAATCCTGTAAAGGACTAAAACCTGAGGAAGCAGAACACAGATTTGCCAACTTAAGTATGTAAAAATCTTTTAACTGTGAAATCAGCATTTAAATTCCCACCTGTCAAGCAAGTGATAAAATGACAATAGTGGAGCAGTGAAAAGCTTGGGTCTGGCACGGGCAGGGTTGCTGCAGTTCACAGAAACTCATGAGAGATCTGAATTAATGCCAGCTAAAGGGATGATCTTAGGAACAGATTACTCAGGAGCAAGCAGCCGTTGAGCAAGGTTCTCATTTAAACAACCCTTGAGTCATGTAGTGTCCTGCAGAAGACAAAAGAGGTTTAGAAGAGGATGCATTTCCCCAGTAGAAAACTGCACGGAAGAGCAAGATAACAACTTCATGCTTCAGGTAGAACAAGTTCTAAAAGTAATTCCTCAGTGAATGCCCAAATTAAGTGACTCTGCTTCTAAACAATGACCTCCTCTGTAATATTCTGCTGCTCACGAGCCCCAAACCCCCCACCTTGTTCTGCAGAATAAAGAGCAAGGGCAAACAGGAGCAGCTCTGCTCGAGCAACACGGAGCAGGCTGCTCTGAACTGTGCTGTGCTGCTCTGTTCTTGCACTGACTCATCTTTTTAATATTCAAGCTCCTTAAGACAAGGATTCTTGTAAAGCATAAATACATCTTTGTACAAGACCACACAACAATGTTGAAAACAAACAGGCCTGTCTTGGGTGTTTATCTGATGTTCTTGATTCTGACTCTATCTGTAGAGCCTGAGCTCTGCTAAAGGTTACTGGTTTTCAGGTGGAGACAATATGAGTCTAACATGCAAATGAGACTCGATACCATTTCCTTTTTCATGTTTTAGAGACCCTTAAATTAATGACAGAAATGCAGAGTTCAGCCTCTAACAGTGCTACTGTCTCAAGACATTTAGAAAAAGCAGAGATGGTTTTAGTTCAGAGCACTCTAAGCATGTAATGATCTCCAAGTCCACGTGTGGAGAGAAAGCCTAGGGATGTGCACACAAATTAATAAATAAAACTGGAACATCTGTATCTCTGATACAATTTCTGCCTTTTAAACACATCCACCCCCTATAAGTAACAAGTTGTGTTCCCAGAGACCTCGGTGTTTTCTCAGGAGGCACCATGGAGATGTTTTTCAACCCTAAACCAAAACACCCTCTTCACAAATAGCCCTTTTCTGATCTGGAGACACAGATGCAATTTTAAGACACACACACACTGGTTTAGTGCATTCTGCTAGAGAAACTCAGAGCTTCCCATGGCCACAAAAGCCATTTCAGCCACAGCTGTTTTGGAGCTGAGCAAGCTTTGACATTTGAAATTGTTCAATAGAACCTTTGTGTAAACTGGGCTCCCAAGAGAACTTCACAAATAAGATAGAGAGGTTTCCACACCCCAACTCAACTTGAAAGCAATTCACAGTTTAAAGCAGGCACTAATTTTAGAACTATTATGCAGATACTATACGTGTTAAATAATAACCCGTGTTCCACCTCTCCTAAAACCAAAGTCCAAAATACGCTTTAGCAAAAAGACTTTTTTTTCTTTCCTATTTTCAGCCTGAAATTTTTTGAAGGATTCATTACCAAGAGTGCTGAAAAAAAAAAACCCTGACGTTTTAACCACTGTTAACAAGTAATGCAGAGCCCATTATCTTCCTTCAGGGCTCCCACTTGAAGTGCCTTATCAATGCTTTGCAAAGTCCCGGTGCTGTAATTGCCACTAGGCTTTTAAGAACAGGTAAGTGAGGCTTGTGGCACTTGTGCTGAGATGGAGAGGAAGGGAAAAGGCTGGGGAGCACTTGCATCAGGGCTACGTGCTCAGCAGCTTCAGAATTAGGACATGCTGTTAATAAAACACAGCAGGACATCCATTTCTAAGAGCAGACATGTGGCCTTGAAAAGCATCCTCATGGCAACGTGGATTATGCTATTAAAACAAATTAATAAAATATCAAAGTTGAGGGCTAAGCAAATGTTAAGGGGTTGGATTCCCAGTCTTGGTGCTTCCTTTTGAATGCAGGAGTTAAGACAGTGTTCCTCCAAAAATCAGGAGGCATCATACCTAGTGAAGCTGAGATGAAAGCAAGAATTATAAGCAACTAAAAAGTGCAAACTCTAACCCCTGGCAAGCCACCTTTGCATTTAGATGGAATTTCTAACTGACAGAAAACCCAAATAAACTACAGAATTCACTCATGCAATAGTCAGAGCAACAAAACATTTGGAGAGAAGCCACATGAACCCAACTCCAACGAGGTCTGCTTGGCTGCCTGAAAAGAGCTCGTTCACATGGGCCACACTTTGTTGTGGAGCACAGCTGCTTCTAAAGCCACTCCCCAATCTAGTAATGGGTTTTTTTTTCCCCATCCTATTTCACAAAAGACTTTAGCATATTCCCAGCAGATGTGTTTTGGACTCTGGTAATTTAGTGATATTTCCTGATGGCTGGTTAACACAAAGGCTGTAGCTGGTTGATCCAAAGATTGCATCTGTTACCCTGCATCTCACCATCAGGTCAGAATGAATTTCTAACTGCAGAGGGAGATACCACAGAAGAATAAATGACTCTATTTTTAAGCCTCAACCTAAGGATAAATAATTTGTCCATGCCACAAGACCTAGAATTGAGGGGTCTATTTTTCCAAAATATGCTGTAATGAGGGGAGGGGGGGAAAGAAACCAAGGAAAGAAAAATCAAAACAAAAAACCAAACCAACCTAAATATTTTCTTACCAACATTACAGATAACAACAGAAAATACCTCTTGGTCATTTTCTCAAGCAAGCACTTTCACAATCCCATTACCCATTGGATTTCTGTCATCCTCTTAATTTTCTGTGTCCAGCAAACTAACCCAAATGGAAGAATTAACCACCCTGAAACTAGAAACAGAAATTGGTTCAAGGAACAAGTTCCTCCACCACAACCCACATACCCAGAGCCTGAGTGTTCCTACCATGCAACAGCACCACAGGGAAGTTACATATTAAATGACAAGCACTTCTCTGCTGAGAATAAGTTTGAAGTAGATCATATTCTAGTCCATTGGTAACTAGGTTCTAAAATTAGAGAGGAGGGGTGTGAAAACAATCAGCTCCAAATCATTAAGGCTGGCAAAACTGTGTTTGCTGAGGGCTTTTCCTAACAGGATCAACACAGGGGATGAAGCCCAAGTTCCCTAGGAAGTAAGGGTTTCATCTTCTCACCACTGAATTATTGTTGAGATGAATAAATATTTTTTTTTCCTGGTCACTCTCTGCTGGTAAGTTAAATATTAAATCCAGTGGATGATCCAGGTCGTGCTTGTAGCTCTGTCCTCATATACAGCCAAAAAAAAGAGCATAATTTCAATTATATCACCTACTTATAACACGTTTTAGTGCAAATTAAATTGACATTTCAGTTCTGAGTTCAAGCAAATAATTTGCACTTGAAAAAAAAAACAAAACATCCGGAAAGCAATAGGCTAATATGTGCACATATCAGCACATCCAGTGTCTCTCTAGGTTACTAAACCTTCTGTACCAAGGGCATCTCGCTTTGCTAAATATTCATGCAGAATTCTGCACAACATGAGGCTTCAGTTACTCGGAGGATCACTTCACTGCAAATAAAAATACATTTTAAAGCCTATTTTATTAACTACAGATTAAGGTCAGATGCCAACAGTTGCTCCATGTAGAACAAGGTCACAGGTAGATGTTCATTGGGCATGATACTGATCCAGTCACACAAAAGCAGCTGCAAGATCCAGGCTTTAAAATAGTAAGACCATTTATTGGCTGAACACTAATACAATCCTACACTCTTATAAAGACTGCCCCTGACTGCAGGACTGAGATGAGCTGAGTTCTGGAAGTCCTGGAAACCCATCAGTGATGCTACCTGCTGGCCAGCCTAGTTTCCAGTCTCTGCACTTCACGTTTGATGGTTCTAAAATTAACCCTACTGATTTTATCACTGATTTCCTTTTCATTTTGCCATGTTAAATGTCAACTGATCTGTATGTCTGACACTGCCCTTTTAATTATTACAACAAAAGCTTAAAGATGATACCAGGCTCATCCCCCTGCCTCTTCAAAGCAGGGCTCAGTAAAACACAGGCCATGATAAAAACTCAAAGGTCAATATTTGCATAAGCTGAATAAAAGCCAAGAAAGAGCAAGAATTATTAAAAATTTAATTCTACGGTAAGTTCTACAATTAGCACTCTTTCTAATGTACTGTTTTATATTACAAAATAAGCTCCATGGGTAGTGTTTAGGACTCCATTAAAATTTACTACCCATTTATCAATGCTTTTAGCAGAAAGCTGCTAAAAAACCTGCACACACCCAATTAGACCTCCCTGATAGATTAATGACACACGATGAAGTCTTTCATTCCCTTCATCAATCTTCAGATACACATTTATTTAAACAATCAATACTCCAAAATCATGATGTGTTTAGAAATTCCTGGCCTTGCAGCAATGAATTTGTTCACTCGGGATCTTCTGCTGTGAAGTCTCAGTCACTGTCAGTCACATTAACCCAACCACCCACATTGGATTGTTCTGCTCTCAAGATTCAAAAGCACTTAAGATGACAGCAGCAGTAAAAAGCCTTGAGACTTGATATGCCCATTATGCTGACTGGGTTGTTTAAAAACTGGAGCTGTGTGATTAGAAATCTGCACAATAACAACACAGACCCAGAGAGAAGTTGGAGGCAGAGGCAGGAAACAGAAAAATCTGAAGTCAAAGACCTTCTACAGAAACCAGGAAAGCTTTGCAACGGTGACAAAGGTTTGTCCTCCCTCTTCCCAATATAGAAACTGTCTATTATCAAATATTTTACACTGTTCTTATTACATTTTCTGTTCTATTTCTAAAGAAAAAAAAAAAAAGAAACTTGGACTAGGACGAGGCATACTGAGAAAAAAGTCAAAGTCAGGCATATCTGCTCTATTACATCTGTCCTAGATACTAAAGTACTCTGAGGCTTCCAGGGATATCCATTAAAAAGAAGCCTGAGGAAGGATCTTATTAATGCTTACAAACATCTGAAGGATGGGTGTCAAGCAGAAGGGGCCAGTCTCTGTTCAGTGATGCCCTGCCACAGGAGGAGAGGTGATGGCAGCAGGTGAAATACAAGAAATTCCACCTCAATGTGGGGAAAAACTTCACCATGAGAGTGCCAGAGCCTGGACCAGGCTGCCCAGGGAGGTTGTGGAGTCTCCTGCTCTAAACACTCTCAAGACCTGCCTGGATCTGTTCCCATGGGGCCTGCCCTGGGTGATCCTGCTCTGGCAGGGGGTTGGACTCAATGATCTCCAGAGGTCCCTTCCAACCCCTAACATTCTTTGATCCTGCTTGATGACCTTGCAGCAGTACCCCTGAAACCAAGGGACTCTGACCTCAGGATACTTGTTATCAACTATCCAAACCCATCGAAACCATGTAAAACATTTGCTACCGTGACATGATAATGCAGTGTACACCCAGTTCTGACTAAAACACAAGCCTGGACTATTTCTCATGCAATGAATTTACACTCTCCAGTGACAGTGAGATCTGGCCACGTGCCAGCTTTAATAACACACAGCACAATTCTGCTCTAGAGCTTAATTAAACAAACACAACTTAACAAACCTGACAACTGAGCTGCTCCTCGTTACACCGCGTCAGGGAGCTGACACAAGCCTTTGGCTCTGCAGAAATCCTAGACATGAACTGTGCTGCCTTGACACGTGTCAAGGGGGACAGGCATCAGTTTTACAGCCTGCAAGACTTCTCAGCACATCTGGGTATGAGGCAGAACTAAACAGTTAAAAGTCTTTCCCAAAAACACAGCTGGCAGGCAGAGCCAGGAGAGCTGAATCCTCTGCTGCCAGAGCTCACTGCAGGGCTGGCACAACCACCACACCAGCTACAAAGGACATGGCAGCTTCTAAAGGCAATGGATATCACATATTCACCTTCAGGGTGAAGTTTTAAACCCTCTTTCTTCAGCAACTGTGCTGCTTTTCCTCGTTATGATTTACTGCATGGGCAAGTCAGAACCTAACACTAAAGAACCTGTAATATTTGTACCAACTTACAGGTTGGATTTAGACAAGGAAATAGCAACACAGGGAAATTCCCATGAAAAAAACACCACTGTTTTCTCCCCACTGATACACTGGGCTAAGAAAGGAATTTGAATAATCTTTCCTATTTAACAACATGCACTTTTGTTCCCCTAGGTCTTCAGACGGTTGCAAAAGGTTGTGTTCATTTGCCATGCTATAAAATGCAATGGAGGCACCACAAGAACCAGTTTTACCAAGCTGCACAACCAAATTTACTGATCCTTTGCAGTGTTTTAAAAGCTCACACCTGAGGATCTCCCAATAACAGGAATAAAAGGAATTCTGAGCCACATCCGAGCACGAAAACATTTGAAACAACAACCCAAATGATGGTTTTCTCTTTTCTTTCTGTAGTCTTGCAGCATTTGTCTCACTGGGCCCACACACACAGGAGAACTGAAAAACACCCCTGCACAGGGGTGTAGTTACTGCTTTCTGCTGTGTTTGCATCTGCTCACATTAACAGAGAAGTTCCATTGCATAAAAATACATCCAACAGATGTAATTTGTAAAAGCTGATGACAAGAAAGGAAGAGACAAAACTGACACACTNTTATTATTATTATTATTATTGTAAAAATTCCTTTGAAGCAAACACAGTCAGGGAAGTGTGAGGTTGAAATCCATTTCTTTGATAAAGTTCTGGAAAACTGAGATGCCCAAATTTATTTTCAGCAAATAACTGCAATTATGAGGGGGATTTTTTTGCACTTTCGAGTTTGGTTCAGCTGATCTGCAGAGAAAAGCCCTGAGAATGCAGATCACCAACAGCAGCATCTCAGGAGACAAAGAAACTTCTAAAATCAACCCCCTCAAATCAACCCACTCAAACAAAACCATTCACACCAGCTCTCTGCAAGATAAAGTTCCTTTCTTCACTCTTTGCCAGCACAGAAAGATTCACCTTTTTCTTTAATCTTAATATGATCCATTTCTTGAGGACAAGGAAACTTTGAAGTGGATTCTCATGTCCTGATGAGTGAAGAAGAAAATAACCCAAAAGTTGAAAGAAGCTGAGCTATTCTTCCAGTTCATCCTTGTGCATAATGTTTTCTTTACCAAGGGACTAAAATAACACATTTGGCACACGGTCCAGAGAGTTAAAAATGCTATTAATTTTAAATAAAAATGATGACTGAAATATCTGTGCCTTGGAAAGAGAGTTAAGTTGGGAATAAAGGTCAACATGCCTCCAAATGAGAATTTCTATCTTCAGTCTGTACCTTGTAATCTGCATTTTTCCCACATTAAATCATTAAATAAGACAGTATTTGATCCACTTCAAGTCATTAATTTTTTTTAACATATACTAAGTAGGCACAGTCATGTCCTTTATTACTGGTTTTCAAACCCAAGCCTAGAGAACTCCAATTTCTAAATGCCTGGTTCATGTAGATTTCAAACTTTAAAGTGGTTCATTAAATTGGCACCAATATTCATTACACTATCATTTTAAGGATCATTTGGAGGAGAAAAAAATATCTAATTTTGAGAAACACAATCTTCATGGAGTTTTGCTCTAGAATAAAAGTTGCATCTTCCCAATGCAATTACAACCTTCATTTAACTCTATGCAGATGTTTGCAATGGATACAACATTAGTAATTTTACACAACTTTTGATTGAAGCTAAAGGAAAAAAGGGCAATGGCTGCAACTCTAGTTAAAAAATCCAGTTTTGTTTCCTGAATATGGGCCATTTTCTTTGCAAAAAAGAGAATAACTTGATAATTATTAGACAAGGTAAAGACTTGAATGTGCCATGAGCTGTTTGTGTTGATAATTAGCTGCTCATAGGCACTTAACATCAAAACCTATATATGTGATTGTAAATGAAGAGCAAATGCTTTTTTAAAGCTTGACTGGCTGTTGTAAAAAGACAAATATTAATTAGAGTTCCTCAGATTCCTTTTAAAAACTAAGAAGTAGCAAATTAAGAGTGTTCTAATGCTGGATTTTTGGTGTTTCTGGACAAATTAATTTCTAGTTAAAGTGTGTTTCTGTACCAGTTTAAATAAATCATAAAAAGTATTTTTATAAAGAGTGGGGGACAGACCAAAATAATAATTCCCATAAGCTTCTCCTTTATAGGGATGTATTCCAGACTTCTAATAAAGCTCATTTAATGAAAATATTTTAATTAATCAAGACAATAATGTGATTGCAAAATCATGAAATCACTAGAAAATACCAAAACAACAACAACAAAAAAATGCAGAAAGGAATGAAAAAACTTCATGCACATCAAGCTACAATTAAGAGATGAGAGTAAATGCCACCAGAATTCACAGAAAGCTATGTACACACTTGTTCAGCTGCCTGACTTCGAAAGGTAACTTTATGAATCATATTTATGGAAGGCAGAGTTCATAAATAGCTGCAATCGAAGAATTAACAGCTGATAACCAACCCCCAAGCACTCCCAGCCTCTACACCACTTCACCAGGCACTGCTGGAAATCAGAATTACAATGTTCAGCAGCTCTGAGACTTTAAAACCACTTGCAGGGTGGTTCCTGTTATTATTGGTACATGAGAGAGTCCCTCGCTCTTGGATTTTCTGCTGCAGAGGTAAAAGCTGAGGAACTGAGCCTTGAGGATTTAATAACTTCTGATTTTTTACCTTTTGCCCTGAAGAGAAACAAGCCACAAAAACAAATATAAAAGAGATAATTATCAGTGCATCCCAACAGGGGAATCTCTCTTTCTGCATCTTTCTGCAACTGACTTTCCAGCTCTTCATTAAATTCCACTCATGGCACAAGTTGCTTCCATCCACAAAAATCTAGTGTAAAATTAACACCATATGTGGCTGGGTATCAGCAGTTGATGTGCAGCATTACACCAAAGCAGAGGGGAAAACAAAGAATATGCCAAACTTTATCTTGCCCAAGACTCAAAGTCGTTTATCTGTCTTGTCAGAATGAGCTATCACTCCCACATGTTTAATTAGGAGCTGAAGAGCTCCATAGAATTACATCCAGGGCACTGGAACAGTCAGTTTCTTTTAACTGGAACACACTGCTGGGATATTTAACTGATTCCAGTAAACAAACCCAAACTTAACATGTTAGAAGTGTGGGAAGGGTGAGGATGGTTTTGCTCTTGAAATGTAATACAGGAAAAAAAATAAATAAAAAAAGCCAAAACAACAAAACAACTTTTGCTGGAAGAGAAAATTTAATTATGTTCCAGTTTTGATGAGCACAGTATCACCAAGGAAATGTTCTAGAAGAAGTACAATGGCATATTTCTCTATTTTACTGTCATGCTCTGTGCTGAGTGAATTGTGAATGTGCATCTAAAAAATCACAGAATCCTTTAGGTTGGATGAGAACTTTAGGATCCTCAAGTCTGAGTGTTAACCCAGCACTGCCCCATGTCCCTCAGCACCACAGCTCCACGGCTTGGAAACCCCTCCAGGGATGGGGAATCATCCCCATCTGATATATAGACATTTTTGGGATGTGCAATCACTGCAGCAGCAGAGAATCCTCACACCCACAGACACATCTATCTTCCCTCTTCTGACAAAAGATGCCCTGTTGGCCTTTTTCTGAGCAAAGAGACAACAAATCCCCTTCCCTGCCCAGCAAACAACTGCTGCAAGCAGAACCTCTAGGTGCACAGCACCAAGCAATGTTCTGAGAGGAACAGATTTGTGCAGGAAAAAGTGTTACTAACTAGACAGCCAATGTGCCAGGGGATTTGTGCTGAAGGAGCTGCAGTGTGGCCTGTGAACCAAACAGCCTTCAGCACCTGGAGGACACCAAACCTGCTGCTGCAGCTCAGCTCTGACCAGCTTCACCCAAAGGGATGCCACTCTGCAGGCTGCAGGACCTCCCAGCAATGCAGACTGAAAGGAGACCTGACTGGGATATGCATTTCCAAGGAGCTTTCCTGATCTTAACCAACACCATTTGCACTCATGAGGAGTTTCATCTGTAGCTGTCAATGTTGTTCTCAGTTCAAACTTGGAACAGGAGGCATTATTCAAAGATCTCTTGGAGTTCAGCTGTGGGGATGGGAACAGAATCTCAATTTACACTGGTGTGAGGCAATTAACAGGAGCATATTTCCTTATAACAGGGGACACGTGTTGCCAAGGGAAGGAAGGAGACAGTCAAAGGAGGGGAAGAATAAATAAAAGCTGACAAGACAGATACACAACAAGCATCTTATCTGCATGCTTATAATCTGTGTGTTGGATTAGCTGCAGAACATGAAAATGACTGTCCTTTGAGAAGCAGACAGCACATAGACAGGCCAGGGATTAGACTGAGGGCAAAAGGCCAGCAGAAAGGACAAAGCTGGCTAGAGGAATCATGGAATTTGTCTGTGTGCACATTTAATTTATGCTCCCAGGTGGATTTATTATTTTTTTTGCTTAGTTCTTTTTGTTTGGGGTTTTTTTTTTGGTGTGTTTATGCATTTGGATTTTGCTCTGAGGATTCCACTTTATAAAAGCATCAACTGTCACACACTCTTAGTGACTTCCACAGAAATCATTTCTCCATCTCAGGTTTACAGAAAGGTTAGTTAATGCAAACTGAAGCACATGGCTAATAAATAATAGGAAGAGTGAAAGGAAAAACACATGCATTTTTTTCAAACTGTGGTCTGTAATATCCAATCTTGCCAGAAAAAATGGCAATGATACAAGAGAAGCAGGTTTGGCATAGAAAGGGAAACTTACTTTGCATCTTATCCACCCTTTGGCTATAACATTGCCAAGTAAGGAAGACAGAAAATATTTTTATGAGAAGCAGCTCAGCATTGTAATATGTTTTTCTTTATTAATTTGTGGTTTGGCTTGTTTGGGGTTTTTTTTGTTACAAATGAAGAGTAAAATGAAGAAAAAATGCTGGGAAACAACAGGATACAAAGACACAAACTAAGCCTTGATCCATACACAAGAAAGAATTAATTGTGCTGCTTCCTCTATAAACATAACACAAATGAGGATGAAAAAATACTGTTGATGTGAACTGGGTCACAGGTGTTCAGAGGTTGCATTGGTTCAAATCTTCAGATATTGCACTAAAATATAGTTCCTTGGCCACCTCTCTGTGGAGACTTTTAATATCATATTTTAAATTAAAATACTTTTTTTTTTAAATGAGGGATTGGTGAGTTCTTTGGTCTTTTTATTGTATAATACAGGTCAAGAACTGGCAGATAAAAGATAATGCAGAGGAAATGAAGTGCTGGATTAATGTACCAGTGTCATCATGTCTGCAAGGACAGTAAAAAAAGAAAAAACCTAACAAGAAAATCCCTAGCATGTCACAAGCTATTCCAAAGAGCTGACCATACTAACTCCAGGTAAAAGTCAGCATTCCAAAAAAATAGTCTGAAAAGAAATTGAGGGGAGATAGGAAAAAAAAAAGTGGGAAGAACAATTGTTGCACAGATTAGCTGAATATACTAATTTGTCAGAAACCATAGAAAAGAGGGATTTGCAGTTAGTAGCTACAAATTTTGACCATTTGGGAGAGAATTAAGGAAGCCCTTGATCAGGAACATGAGTTGATCACATTACTGTAACTAGAAATATTTCCACCCTGAGGAACTTGCTGAGCCTTTGGTGCTGAGCTTAACCTCTAAATGTACAGACACCTTCTTCAATATACATAACATACATTATTTCTTACAAATCAGAGAGAAACAGATACAGGTTATACTCAAATATAGCTGGGAATATCAAGAGAACAATGAAGCCAAAGTGTAACTTCAAAGCTTAAATTAAAGTCTGCTTTCTTAAAAGAGAAACTTTCCTACTATGGCAGACTGCAAAATGCTTTAGATGATTCCATTTTTCACATTCCTCTGGCAGTTTTTCCAGGTGCACATCAGAGGAAAGCTTTCAGCATTACAGACAGCTTGCTATCCTGCTTGGCAGTGTACAAAATCAAAACAAAGCCATCATTTCCTTAAATAATCTTGCCACAGTGTTGTCACTACCTCAAAGATAGTCAACAGAAAAGAGCAAAACCAAAACAGCAGCATAAGAACTCCTGTTTCAAAAGCACAATATTTTGGAATAGTTGATATCTGAGTAAACCAACGAGAAAATACAAACAGCAAAAAGCTTCCTAATAACAGGAGGCAATAAAAATATATTCCTTAGGAAAAAGTTAATCCAGCTGAACTTCTTCAAGTTAATTTTCAAATTCATGCATTACCAGAGAGGCCCTGACCTCTTCCACTGCTACTTCTTGATCCTGAACATTCCCTCTGTAAAAGACTTCTTTCTAATAATGCACCAGAGTTCTTCAGCCTCTCCATGAAACAGCATTTCCCAGCTCAGAGCTGAAAAGCTCAGTAGCCATTCAGAACATCTATTTGCTGGGACATCCAGTAGCCAGCCCCAGCAGAATACAGGCATTTGGAAAGACAAAGTGCTTTGGACATGGACTATCTCTTGCTAAGCATTTGCAGGGTAATAATGCAATTGCACCCTGAACCTCTGCTGCAGTAAGAGCATTAAAAGCCATAGCAAAATTGAATTTATTGTCTTTTGCAAATTCAGAGAGATCCCATTAAAATGAGACAGTAAAAAAAAAAAAAAAAATCTGCCAAGCTTATGAATAAGTGAAAATACTTCTTTTCAGTTCCAAAGAACTCATTGAAATGATTTTATGTAATGCTGAAGCTGAACTCTACAGCAGAAATAGAGGCTTTGAAACCAGAAAAAAAAATTATAACATACACGTGAAGATAAATTTTCAATTAATATAGCACCAAGTTTTAGGTTAAACAAAATGTAACTTTAAACTTCTTTTTTTTTTGAGAGCATCTCTTAAAAATAAATTAGAACTGCATTTTGTGTGACATTTTAGAGAAAGTTTTAAGAACATATAAAAAGCATTCTGTGTTAGCTGCAATGTTTAACACTGCACAAACCCCAAGTGAGGGGTTTTGTTTAATTAAAGAATTACTAATCCAAGTCATGGAATGGCTTGGGTTGGAAGGGTTCTTAAAGATCATATATTCCAACCCCCAAATATTCATAGAATAATTGCAGCTTCTTAGACTAGAAGCATCCCTGAGTTTGATGCTTAACTCTTATGGCCCTTTCCTCCTCCCTTTGGTAACAAAGGCCAGAGGAGTTTAAATCAACATTGGAAATAATAAAACCACCCATCTCTGAAACCTGCCTGACATCAAACTTCTGTCTAGCAGGAGACTTTTGAAAACAGAGCTAAAAAAGTTTCTTATAATGGAAACTCTGATGGACCAAGAATTATTGCTGTACTAGGAGCCATCATCATAATTTTCTTTCATTTCCTTCATGTCATAGTGAAATTTCCATTTTATTCTTCATTTATCATTCTTTTCTGTAAAGGTAGCCACTTAAAGAAACCCGTTTTGGGGTTTTTTTTCCAACCTACCTTCTCATTTTACACTTTTTTTTACAAAAGTCTTCATGTTCTCACTAATTTTGAGCATTACTTTAACTTTCCAGTTTTAGCTGGTAACTTTTTAGCTGGAAGCTTCAGAGAACTGTATTGAAAACATCTAATTCAGCTGCTTAACTTTATCATGGAAGTTTCATTTTTCAATACTATTATCTTGAGAATATGAACTCTTATTTAAATCTCTATCAAATTTAATGAATGACAGCAAAAACCAATCCACTAGTTAAAAGTGATTAGTGCACCAACTCCTTGCTATAAACTACTTCAAAAATGGATTTTTTTAGAGATTTTTGACTGCATAAGAATGCAGAGAAGAACACTGTCTCCATCAGAGAAACTGCAGAATCTTGCTCTGATGAAGATAAAAGTCAGGTTTGAACATATTTACATTCCTAAAAAAAAAAATAATTATCCTTTCTGAAGCATTTAAAAATAAATCAAGCTCTCTACTGCTTTTACACTTGGTTGTGTTCACGCATGGCGCTTGGAAGACTGAATTCAAATTTTTAGCTACCTTTATAAAGGTTAGTCCTCACCAGACCAAACTATTCCTAGCTAACAGGAATTATGATGTTAGAAGGAATTCTGGCCACGGGATCCAAAATACTGGAAATGAAAGGCCACACCAAATTTGATCCGTGGCTCAGATCCAATCTGAGCCACCAGCTGCCTGAGTGGGAGAAGGGAGTCAGTCAACACTGGGCAACCTGCAAAACTCCAGCTAGCCAACTGTAGATTTGAAATGTAGCCCTAATTATTTCCAAAACCAACAGAATTCTGTATTTCACATCTAAATAAGCCCTTAACTAGGAACCACTGAGTGGGATTCAGGAGATGCCATTCCACAGGTGCCTGAGGCCTACACGCTGCTCCATAGCACTGCTCTGCCCAGCAAAAATCTGGAGGAGACCTACAAAATCTTAGGACACAGAGGAAGTTTATGCAAGATTCATGGTGAAAGAATGGTTGTGAGCTTACCTTAAGGCACACAACGTTTTGATTGTGCCTGTCTGCAAGTTCCCACTTGCAGAAAGAAAAATATTGCAACACCTTTAAAAGGCATCATTCCTTTCCAGTCAGTTTGTAAGGTGTTTAATTTCAGGTATCAGCTAACAGCAACTTTCACCAAAATGCCACAGAATCCATAATTTCACTAAGTAAACCCAATTTTTAAGATAGTCAAATATGGTCTAAAATGGTAGCAAATAACCATTTTAAAATGTAATTAAAAAACCAACCAAAAGCCTAGTTAATGAGTACACAATGTACGTCTGCAGGTAAAGAGGGGAGGAAGAAAATTAGGGAGGAAAGAGACAACAAAAAGCTTCATCCTAACCAGGCAAATATATGACATGGAGAAAAATAACCGTAGTTAGGTGTGGTCATTTTGAGATTAAATGTTAAGTAATGATAAGAATTTGGCAAAACTACAGAATGTGGGAATGCAGAATCTTTTGTGGTGACTTTCATGGCTCTTCATAGTTCTCTTCCACTGTAGCAGCTTCCAATTTCTCAAGGTCAGTGGAATTGATTAAATTGGGATTTTGTAGGGGTGGATTTTATTATTATTTTTAATAATTGAATATTACAAAAGATAGAAAAATGCTGCTTGTCCTAAGAGGCAGTTCAAATCAAAGGTCCTTCTAAGCATACAGTGCATCAAAATTAAAAGCAGAGAGTTTGGGTTAAGAAAAGCAGCCATATGACTAAAAAATGAATCCATTTTCCAAAACGCCCACACAGCCAAGAGCTTCTGATGTGAAAAATGGTCCCTGCAAAAGCTCAATTGCACAGCTTATTTCCATGAAAAGTTAGAAGCTGCACTAGATGCAGATTATTGGACATTTACCATGACAAGTTTTTAAATAAAACACAACTATTTATTGTGTTATTAAAGTATGAACAACTATTTGATTGTTCAGTATACAGGGTATAAATACTGATAGTGATTTCATTGAATAATTGTCTACCTTTACCATTTATATAGAGATGCTTGCTTAGTTTTTCCAGGCTCATTTCCCTCCTGCTGCAGGCAAGTTTTGGCTACTTTCAAATTGAGGTGCATGAGGTGCAACAATGGGCTCTAGCCAACAAAGCATTTGTGGCTTACCTTGGCACTGAAATCCTTGTTTCCCAAATCCCCTGCATAAAACAAAAGGGAAAAAAAAAATAAAAAAAGTGTCTTAGTATGTTTAGTTATAACTTCTTCTCAATGATCTGTAACATAAAAATAACTTCAGATTAAATTTCCTCAGATTTTGCCAAGACAGTAACAGGTTTTAAAATATACAACACAGAAGAGCCCACCCATGTCAAAGCAGAGAACAATAGCTCTCACCAGCTATGTAATTTCAGCTTCTAGCAACAATTTTTTTATTATTATTATTTTACAAGCTATTTTGGATCTACAATTCTCACCCTCTAGGATTACCACATAGAATTTCAACTCATGCAATGCCACGTGTATATTCAACAGCAATGTAAATTCCAAGGCCTAGCAAAGGTGTGTAAAACAAACCAGACATAGTTTTTCATCCAAATTTTAGGATGCTGATGCTTTTGTGTGCCTCTGCTAGATACCACTCATCTGTTGTATGGAAAAGAAGCAGACTAAAAGTTTTGCTTATTCCAATATAAAAGCAACAAGACCATTGATTTCCTACTGGTTGTTCTTACAGCTTCATTTTCATAAGAAAATATAAATTTAAATGTAATACTTCACCCCTGAACACAGGGACACTCAAGGGTAGTATGTGGCATCCAGAGTGACAACTTATATGATACTTCTGGCAAACTGCACTGTTGTTGCTTTTTATTTATCTTTAAACGTTTAAAGTTCTCTTTCCACACAAATAAAGGCTTTGAGGATCCCCCCCGAGAGCATTTCTCTGCATTGCCCCTCTCTGCAGAATGTTTTTCACCTGGAGAGCTGGAGCTGCTCACACTCAAAAGAGAAATGAGCAGCAGCCATGAACTGGAGAAGTCAGCCAGTAGGCTGGAGACAATTAACAACGTGAGGTTTAATTATCAACTCTGTGGAAGTGGTTTGAAAATAAATTTATCAACAATTCCCCGGCCCTTATTTATTTAGTTAGAGGAGGGATCAACCCTTTAAACACACCATTCCTTCAGATGGAAGCTGAAATGACACAGCTTTGAGCACTGCCATGCATTTCTACACTAAATTCTCCACAGGCCTAGGCTCAGAAAACCAGAAATAATCTCCAATAGTTCACTTGGCAGCAGGCTTGACTGGGCTGGGCTGTCCCTCTGCTGCTATCTCCTGTCCTCACCAAAGTAAAAAGAACTAAGACTAAGACCATGAAACAGACTTTAGATAATTTTTCATCCTTTTAAACAGTCTTGCTTGTAAAAAAAAAAAACCATTCCTGAATGATCTGCTGCAAAAGCAGGGCCATTCTCCAGGGGTGGAGCTGCTGTCACACACAGACCAACTACCGGCTGCTGCCCAACCTCAGTTACAATGTATTTCAGTAGAAAATCCTTCCAAAATATCAACACTTCAGAAACAAACCAGATGGGTCACAATTGTTTAAGGAGATGCGGAGGCACTGAACTAGTTTAGTAAATATTACCTAGTCAAGCGTAATCTAAGAAAAAAAGAAAAAACAAACACCAAAATCTATTTGCATAGCTCATTAAAAGCTGCATTTACTATTCTTTATACCTTAAAACATATGCTAATTGCCACGTGTCATTTTGGAAGTAGATGAAGCACATTTTTATGGTGTTTGGTGCTTAAGGAGTTGCCTATATTCAAATAAGGAAAAGTTTTTGAGTTGTCAGATGCTCGTCTGGTGAATGTCAAGAGCTTTCTCAGACTCACTAGCAAGAGGAGGCAAGAGCACAGCTCCTCTTGCCACCTGTCAGGACAGCCTTTCAGATCCATCCTGTCATCTCCCGACAGCATTCTACTTTGGTTTTTTTTTCATTGTGCTGCTTATGTGCACAAACACAATCCAACAACAGCCCTGGAGCGTTTTTTCACACCTCCCAGTTCACTCTGGTTTAGATTAACTTGGAGGCAGCTCCTGAAGCTTTTACAATAGAGAACTTCTCCATTTATATACTGAAATAGGAAAAAAAATATAATTAAAAATCAAAACAAAAGCACAGCAAACACTCAAAACGTTGCCTTGTTTCTTCTGCAGTCTACCACCTCAGTTTTCCTTCCCCTCTTACTCTGCAAATGTATTTCAACAATTTCTAGAGCAGTCAGTCGTGCCCTTCAGCGTGCAAACCGAGGAAAACTCAAGAAGAAAGGCGAAGGTCTGTGCCCAGACGCATAAACACACGAGAAAAGAGCAAGACACCTGCCACAGACACAGAGCCAGCCTGGCGCAGACCCCTCGAGATCTTTTACAACTTCGCCTGAAGTAAACCGACAGCTCTCATTTCCAGCAGCAAAACCCGCAGAGAAAACTTGAGCGGCAGAGCAGCGGCTGAAGCTGCGCCTCATCCCAGGTGAAACGGGATGAAAACAGCCCGAGCTGTTCGTGTTGGGCAGAAGGCTCAGCTAGCGGGGAGGGCTCGGAGCCGCTCCTCTCGCCTCAGCTGGCCCCGGGCTCAGGGCAGGAGCAGCCCCCGCACGCCCCGGGCTCGGCGGAGCAGCGGGAAGGGAGCGGGCAGCACCGAGCCCGGCAGATGCAGAGCCCCGGGCGGCTCGGCCTGCGGAGGAGCTGCCATCCCTGTCCAGAAGAAGGCACGGCAGGAACTCAGAGGTGTCTATTATTTCCCCCCCACACCCCAACAGTTTAGTACTGAGGGTGTAAGAAGTTTTCCTCACTTCCTCCTCTCTCTTAAGCCTCTCCTAAAAAAAAATACCTCTCCCTTTCCTAACCGTGTAATGTAGCAGCGGTGTCACTGTACAACTCCCAACGTCCCTGCCCTCTCTCTGCAGCAGGAGGAAATAAAGCAGGCACCGAGCACAAAGTTAAAGGCAGAGCTCCAGAAGTTGTGCCACGCACAGCAACAGCCACAGCCCGAAACACAAACCCCCCGGCTTCCCCCGCGGCGGCTGCAGCGCTGACCGAGCTCCCCTGCGCTTCGGGGCGGAGGTCCAGATCCCGGGGTGGGGTCCAGGTCCCGGGGTGGGGCAGGGGGACAAAAGGTGAGGAAATACAGAAGCGGGTGATTTAGGAAGCGATGCCCCCAGCGTAGGTCCGTGGACTCTGCTGATCTCTGCGGCTTTGGCCGGCGCTGCCTCCCCCCCAACATACACACCAAGAACCGGCAAGTTCAGGGGTTCCCCCCGCTCCGAGACCGGGCTGTGCCCCAAACTCGGGACCAGCGGCCGCAAACGGCTGCCCCGGAGGAGGATGCGAAGGAGCCGGGGGTAGCGAAGCAACACGGCTCTGCCCCCCCGGGGTTCACCTGCCTGACCCTGCGGGAACGGCGGCGCCGGGGAACCGGCTGGGAGGGGAGGGGCGACCGCTCAGCGCAGCCCGGGCACGGCGGCAGCGGCGGCTGCTCTCAGAACGGGGAATCCCCTCCAGCTGAGCCGGCCCGGGCGGCGGCGAGGGGCCGCCGGTGGGTGTAGGGTTGGGGGGGGGGAAGGNCTTCAGAAACAAACCAGATGGGTCACAATTGTTTAAGGAGATGCGGAGGCACTGAACTAGTTTAGTAAATATTACCTAGTCAAGCGTAATCTAAGAAAAAAAGAAAAAACAAACACCAAAATCTATTTGCATAGCTCATTAAAAGCTGCATTTACTATTCTTTATACCTTAAAACATATGCTAATTGCCACGTGTCATTTTGGAAGTAGATGAAGCACATTTTTATGGTGTTTGGTGCTTAAGGAGTTGCCTATATTCAAATAAGGAAAAGTTTTTGAGTTGTCAGATGCTCGTCTGGTGAATGTCAAGAGCTTTCTCAGACTCACTAGCAAGAGGAGGCAAGAGCACAGCTCCTCTTGCCACCTGTCAGGACAGCCTTTCAGATCCATCCTGTCATCTCCCGACAGCATTCTACTTTGGTTTTTTTTTCATTGTGCTGCTTATGTGCACAAACACAATCCAACAACAGCCCTGGAGCGTTTTTTCACACCTCCCAGTTCACTCTGGTTTAGATTAACTTGGAGGCAGCTCCTGAAGCTTTTACAATAGAGAACTTCTCCATTTATATACTGAAATAGGAAAAAAAATATAATTAAAAATCAAAACAAAAGCACAGCAAACACTCAAAACGTTGCCTTGTTTCTTCTGCAGTCTACCACCTCAGTTTTCCTTCCCCTCTTACTCTGCAAATGTATTTCAACAATTTCTAGAGCAGTCAGTCGTGCCCTTCAGCGTGCAAACCGAGGAAAACTCAAGAAGAAAGGCGAAGGTCTGTGCCCAGACGCATAAACACACGAGAAAAGAGCAAGACACCTGCCACAGACACAGAGCCAGCCTGGCGCAGACCCCTCGAGATCTTTTACAACTTCGCCTGAAGTAAACCGACAGCTCTCATTTCCAGCAGCAAAACCCGCAGAGAAAACTTGAGCGGCAGAGCAGCGGCTGAAGCTGCGCCTCATCCCAGGTGAAACGGGATGAAAACAGCCCGAGCTGTTCGTGTTGGGCAGAAGGCTCAGCTAGCGGGGAGGGCTCGGAGCCGCTCCTCTCGCCTCAGCTGGCCCCGGGCTCAGGGCAGGAGCAGCCCCCGCACGCCCCGGGCTCGGCGGAGCAGCGGGAAGGGAGCGGGCAGCACCGAGCCCGGCAGATGCAGAGCCCCGGGCGGCTCGGCCTGCGGAGGAGCTGCCATCCCTGTCCAGAAGAAGGCACGGCAGGAACTCAGAGGTGTCTATTATTTCCCCCCCACACCCCAACAGTTTAGTACTGAGGGTGTAAGAAGTTTTCCTCACTTCCTCCTCTCTCTTAAGCCTCTCCTAAAAAAAAATACCTCTCCCTTTCCTAACCGTGTAATGTAGCAGCGGTGTCACTGTACAACTCCCAACGTCCCTGCCCTCTCTCTGCAGCAGGAGGAAATAAAGCAGGCACCGAGCACAAAGTTAAAGGCAGAGCTCCAGAAGTTGTGCCACGCACAGCAACAGCCACAGCCCGAAACACAAACCCCCCGGCTTCCCCCGCGGCGGCTGCAGCGCTGACCGAGCTCCCCTGCGCTTCGGGGCGGAGGTCCAGATCCCGGGGTGGGGTCCAGGTCCCGGGGTGGGGCAGGGGGACAAAAGGTGAGGAAATACAGAAGCGGGTGATTTAGGAAGCGATGCCCCCAGCGTAGGTCCGTGGACTCTGCTGATCTCTGCGGCTTTGGCCGGCGCTGCCTCCCCCCCAACATACACACCAAGAACCGGCAAGTTCAGGGGTTCCCCCCGCTCCGAGACCGGGCTGTGCCCCAAACTCGGGACCAGCGGCCGCAAACGGCTGCCCCGGAGGAGGATGCGAAGGAGCCGGGGGTAGCGAAGCAACACGGCTCTGCCCCCCCGGGGTTCACCTGCCTGACCCTGCGGGAACGGCGGCGCCGGGGAACCGGCTGGGAGGGGAGGGGCGACCGCTCAGCGCAGCCCGGGCACGGCGGCAGCGGCGGCTGCTCTCAGAACGGGGAATCCCCTCCAGCTGAGCCGGCCCGGGCGGCGGCGAGGGGCCGCCGGTGGGTGTAGGGTTGGGGGGGGGGAAGGCGCTCCCGGGGTGTCTCACCAGATGAAGTCGGTGCAGTGGCTGCAGAACGTGGGCTGCTTGAAGAAGCGCGCGATGAATTTGTGCTCCTTCACCTCGTGTACGTTCTTCTGTCTCAGGGCTCCCTTGCGAGCGAAGCGCCGCGCCGCGTCCGGGGCCGCGCCGGGCTCGGAGCCCGGGAACACGTCGGCCATAGCGCCCTCCTCTCCACTCCCCTCCCCTGCCGGGAGCCGGGCCGGGCCGCGCCGGGAGTCGCCGCCCCGACGTCCGCCCCGTCCGGCGGCCGCCGAGACTCTGGCAACGGCGGCGCTGGGCGCTGCCTCCCGCTCCCGCGCCTGACGTCGGAGCGGCGCGTAGGGAGCGGGAGGTGGATCCCGGGCCCCGCTCCTGCTGCTCCGCCCGCGGGGTGAGCGAGCCCCCGGCCGCCGGCGGGGCGGGGCGGGGCAGACCCGGTACGGGGCCGCCCCCCGCCGGGGGAGCTCCGGGAGCGGAGCGGGGGGCGGGGGGGCGGCAGCACCTGCCGCCTCTCGTCAGCGGCCCCCTCGGTCACACCCACAGCGGCTTCCCTTGCACATACGCACGCGTTGGCTCTCCCCCCCGCAGCGGCTCCTCTCGCTCGATCCCCCCGAAACAAGGCACCGGCTCCCCTCACACACAACACCGGCTCCTTTCTCTCTCACGCCCACGCAGGCTTCCCTCACGCACACGGAGGGCAGCCGGCTCCCTTCTCTCTGCCTCATACACAGCAGCTGCTTCCCTTCACACACACACAGTTTCCTCAGTGTTGGCCATGGAAACTGTCGCTGCCCTCCAAATCGGGCCAGCACCCAGCGGTGCTCCTGCCCTCAGCATTCCCTAGGCCTGGGCAGGGACCTGGCAGCCACAAGCCCTGGTGTCCCTCCAGCACCGCCTCCCTTGTGCCTTCACTCTCTCCAGCTCCCACACTGTGCCACAAGCGGCACCATGGGCAGGAGCAGAGCCAACCCCTACCCAGCTGCTCTGTGCCGCCTGCACAGCGGCGCTTCCTGTACCTGCTGCGAGACGCGTCGTTCCACCACCACAACAAACAAAGGTGTAGCCCAGGCGCTCTCCTGCACAAATCTTTCCCCTTTCCGCAGCTCAGAGATCCAGCAGCTTCTGCCCGAGGCCCCGCTGAACCACCGAACATCGCTCGGTACCCGCTGGACATGCAACAACCACGAGAGAAGAGCGGTCTCGCTGTCTTGACCCACTGTCATCTGTCTTGAATTTACCAGACTATTACAAATATTAATGCAACCAGCACATATATAACAGGCATTTATGATGCTGTTGGGCAGCACACCAACGATGGGGTATTCTGTGAAATAATAGAACTGTTCACAATCATTTACATTACACCCAAAATGTTCACAAGTCTCTGGACATAGAAACATCTGCCTCTGGCATAAACACATCCCCTCAGACAGAAATTCATACAGTATATCCATAGATTCAGAAAAGCACCTCATAAAGCCTGGGAGTAAAAACACAGTATATGTGCTCAATAACAATAAAAAAAAAAAAGAGTCCTAATAATATTTTCTTCAATAACTGTTATTCCCATGGCTACACATTTTTGCATATGGGAAATGGATGTTTATTAGCAGTTCCTCTACCCCAATATATCCACATATTCATAAGCCTTTCTGTGTAAGCATGTGTAATATGTTTTATTTCACGAGGAGGAAAGCAAGCTAATTAACTAAATGATGATGGGGAAAATGCACACGGACATTTACCACAGAGGAGAAATAACTCATTACACGTGATCTTGTTACACCAGGTTATTCAGTCTGGAGCAAAGGAGGATCAGGGGAGATGTTCTTGCTCTCCACAGCTCTCTCAAAGGAGGTTGGAGCCAGGTGGGGCCAAGGAACAAGCAACAGGAAAAGAGGAAAGGGCCTCAAGTTGCCCCTGGGGAGGTTTAGGTTGGACGTAGGAACAATTTCTTCCAGCAGTGTTGGAGTCTCATCCCTGGAGAGCTTTCAAAGCTGTGGAGATGTAAGGCTGAGGGACATGGTTTAGTGGTAACCTGGCAGTGCTGGGGTGATGACTGGACTTGGAAGATCTTAAAGGTCTCTTCCAGCAAAAATGATTCCATGATTGTATAATCTTATTCTATAGTCATAAACCCTCTGTTTCTGGGTGCAGCCTGGCTGTGCTGCTATGGCCATGGCACTTCATCAAATGACTAATGAACAGGGACAGCCCTGGGTTGTTTTTTTTTTCTGAACTCCCAGAATCAAGGCAGACGCCCTATAAACAGTTTCCATATGCTCTTGTTTCATGGCCTTTTATTCTGTAACTACTTTAAAACTTGAACTGAAATCCAATAAAATATAAAGACTTTTAATTTGGTTTCTACCTATTCTACATGGTTCAAATCCCTTATTCCTCTTCAGAGCGAGTAGATTTTTTTTCTTGCCCTAATTAACTTATGCCAGAGCATGAGAAGCACTAAGAAACATTTTGTACTCTCATCCAGTGTTCTATCAAGAAATATGGAACGTATTTATTTCTGTTCCTTTAGTGCTGCATCACAAACATAGCTACTGAAACTGGGGAATCTGAATCAGATGCAACTCTCATTACAGCAGATTTGGGGCAATCTGTACGTTTGGTTGTTCCTTAAAATCTCACAAAGCTGCTGAATCATTCTGGATTCCAGATTCTTTCCTGAGGGTGACTCTGGTCAAGATTTGTTCTGTGAAACATCAACGAGTGCCCCATGCTCTTCATTCCAGCACCTGCTGATTGCCTTGTTAGAGCTCAGGAAGAACCAAATGACTGTCACTAGTCATGATGCTCCACAAGCACGTTAGGATTGCTTCACTCTGCCTCTGTAAAGCAACCACTTTATCTCAAACCTAATCTCTTTTTTTTGTACATTGTGATTAAACACGTTAGGCAAGTAGAAAAAAAAAATATTACTTGTGCAGAGCAATTCTCAGACAACTGGGGAAACCATTAAAACACCTTCCCTTGCTGTGTACAACATGTAACTGCTCTTGCTGATGTATTTTGGATACAAACAACGTACACAGTGCTTCATGTATATTTATTCACCACTAAATGTCAAGATTTGTCACTTTGAAGGGACATCATGTTCCACTGATGTGCTACCAGCATCCTCTTGCTGGGAGGCTTTTAGCAGCTCGGACACCTGTTTTCCCTCCTCTGCATCCAGGTCCTGTGGGTGACGCAGGAACTCATCCTTCCTCTGGAAATGACTGGAGGAAAGATGTCTGCCACCTCTTCCTGAGCGTGGATGTTCCCATCAGCAGCCCATGACTTGCTCTGCTGCTTAGGGTGGTGTTTGCAGTTTGTTTCTGATTCAGGCCATCTGGACAGGGACCCAGCATTATCATTGTTTGTGTTCAGGCGTATACATGGTCATTAAATCCGAGCACCAGCTTTTCCAATCTCCTGGCAAGCTGCTTTAGCATTCCTGACTCCAAAGCACCATTTACAAGGGTTTCTGATTACAAATTTACTCCTGTCTGAATATCTGGGTAATACCCTAGAGAGTTCATCCCTGATAGAATTTTCCATTGGATGCTTTATGAGTTTTTCTCTTCAGAATTCCATTATTGCTGTAAAAAGCACAACTTCTCAAGTCCTTTCTATATTTGCATCAATACCACCCCAGTCTGTAAGTGCAATCATCTGTGTTCATTCTGAAGGAGTTTTCTTGGAGTCATTCTGCTCTCCTGTCAAATGCCTTCTCTTTTTACCCAGCTGCTGTATCAGCACTCTACCACTTGATTTTGGGGATCAAAAAGCAGTTAAAAAAGTGTCTCCTTCCTAAAGAAAAAGTGTCTGGATTGTTCTGTCTGTATTTACACGTGCAGTTTCAGAATCAGCTCAAAGACAAAGCCAAGAATTCCTCTATCAACTTCTTTGGCAATTGTGGCCTCAGTGTTATTATTTCCTGCTTGTAATACTCAACAAACAGGAATCACTTCCTGCTTGAGACCTATAAGGAAGTTCACAACCTAATTTCTCCTCACATTTCAAAGCAAATTACAACCACTTCCTTCTCTAGTGAGTTATCAGAGCAAGTAGCTATTTTTCGAAGCCCTTTTTAGGAAGGAAGACTTGACCTTTGCAAACCCACCTTCTAAATACTATTTGCTTCACTCAGTCTCATCTTCCCAAGGAATTTCCACACAGGCAGCTTATGAGACATTTCTACCAGCAACTATTGTGGAATAATTACTTGCCATAATTAAGCCAGAAGCAGTTATCAGTTTCCACTAATAGACAGACTTTAGAGTAAAATTTCAGAAGCCAGGTTTTCCTAAATTTTTTTTTTCACACAACACACTGTCTGTTTCTGTCTTTGTTTGCAGTCACCTACAGAGTTTATTTCCAAAGCTCCCTTGCATAAATTTGTCATGAAACTATAAATTATGAGACAATGTCCCCTAATTCTGTGGGGTTTTTTTTCCAATCCTACTACAGAGTCTGCAACACAAGTGTTTATTGTTCTTACCCAGACACTTTGGCAACAATGCAACCTAAATGTTTCCAAAAATCAGAAGAAGGTAGGATGTGGTAACATAAATAAATACATTTGTGTGTTTCTATGTCTGTTACAGGAATGATGAGAAGGAGGTAGAAATATTTTGTATCTCTCTATACCCACACTGGGTTTGCATCTTCCTGTCTCCTTCTGCCTCTGCTCATTTGCAGTCTGCAGGGTTCTATCTCTGTCTTTTTGTATTTACAGTGAATCTCTCCTCTGCCCTTTTCCCCTCAAAGTTGCCTAGATTGCAGGTTGGGAAATAAGGGCTCAGTAGACAGATTTTATTACTAAATTATTCCAGCTGACAGACAGCTTGTTTGCACATGCTAGCACTAACATGTAGGTTTGAATGTGTGGATTGAGACAGTCAAAAAGAAGGCTAAGTAGAGAAAAAAGGACCTATGAGAGATGAAATGTCATTGAAAATATATTTCTGGAAAATTCTGAGGGGAAAAAATGGCATGTCATAATAATCAATAATTTCCCAGGGATCAAACTGCAGTTCATTGTTACCCCCTAATCAGCAAAATCCTGCTTTCCCTTTGCACTGGGTAAATGGTGCCATTATTTCAACTCGAGTTTCCTTGAAAGTGGATCAAAAACTGTTCCTCATGCAGATAGCTTGGAGCTGCTGCCCGTGAATTATCCTCACAGCAGCTCTCCATAGAATTGGAAAGAAATGACTGATGTTATACAGAATGTTGAGTGTAAAATGCACTTTTTTTTTCTTTCTTTCTTTATATCAGTGTTCTCATCAAAATGCTGAGTGACAATCTCTTGCTTTCTTTTCTCCTACCTCAGGCATATGAGAAGCATGGTAAAATATCTCCTAGTTAGAGAGCTGAATCAGAGCTTGATGCTGTTGCACACCAAAATGGGATGGGGCTCCTTGGGGATGTTTCACGGGGTTTGTCTCTTTCTAAATTGTGTAAATAAAAATTTGTGCCTCAGCTGGAGTATTTGCTGTCATTGTTGTTTTGCAGATTTTTGTCCTTCCCACCAGCAATCACCCTGGAAATTTTTAGTATCTCTTCCAAAAAGTAATTCACATTCTTTTGAGTGCATCAGAACAATTCTCCTGTGTAGGCAAATTTTCAGGCTTCAACTGTACACACAAAAAAGGCAGAAAGACTCAGACTTTGAAATGCAAACAAAGCACTCAAACAATGTGGGGGGAAAAAAAGAACAAACCTCTCTTGTACCAACTGAACAAGAGAGCCTCTATTATTTATTTAGAGAAACATGGCACACAGGTTTGTGAGGAACAAAGTGTGGGGGGTTTGAAATGGACTGTTGGGCCCTGGAATTCCTTGCCCAGATGAACCAAATGCAGGAAGCAGAGTCAGAGCAGGATGCTTTTGTGGACTCAGAGGAGTGGGAAAGCACGTGAGACAGACATGGGATGTTACCGAACTCAACCCACAGGTGGCTCAGAAAATTCCCTTAAAAGAAAATGCTCAGAAAGTGAGAGATTGTTAGGAGGAAGTATCAGATCTGCTTGGCTTCTTCTCACTTCTTCTTTGCTGTGCACCTGGGGTCATTGCTTGAGACAGAATGCTCTGGAAGGGTTAGATGGGCCCTGCCTCAAGCACCACCACTCCTGTGGCTTTTGTTTTTCTCTTTACTGAAAGAAAAATTATTACTGTATCACTGCCAGCTGACAAAAAGTTACCCTCAAAAGCTCTTTTTTCTTTATTATTATTTTTTTTCTAGTCTTTTTGCATTAAAAATGTGAGCTGCACATCTAGAATTTAAGTTTCCAGGTAAAAAGAACTCTGTAGGTATGTCTATATGCAATCCCTTAAAGAATAAAATAATAAAATATATATGTCCATCAAAAACAGTTGAGGAAAACAGGGGCATTGCACTGTCCTGAAGTCTTCTCCTGCTGGAATTTCCACTGTACTTCCCTGACACTAAGCTGGTACAAAGAATAAATTAGTTTGTACTGCTTGATTGACAGAAAGCATCAATTTCAGACTATCAGTATGTCTAGCATCAGATAGCTCCTGATACACCAGGACTATGTGCAGCTCTTTATGCTGGTTTTCATGTGACATAAGTCACAGTGAAATTTTCCACTATTTCAAGGTGAACAGAAAAGTGAGATATATTTTATTTACCATATTCCCACTAATCCTCTGTTGAAAGAGTTGATAATTTTGCAAGAGCAAGCTGAGTGGATTTTTGCCATGTGAATATGGGGTGCAAATAGTTTTTATATATATATTAGAGAGAGAAATGTATATTTTTTTACAGCTAGATATCATTTATCACACATAGAAGGGATAGTAACTTTCACGTTATGTTTGATTTATGCTAGAGAATAAAAGTGAGAGGAAACAAAATCATAGCAGCTGGAATATACAGGGTATTCACTTCTTCTGTGCCACCATTGTATTATGACATTTTGATGTAGAGAAAGCAGAATACCATTTTCAGTGATATAATTTCCAGTTATACCCCATCTGTCTGTGCTCTAAACAAGTGTTTATACTTAAGGAAACACTAATAATTGAAATAACAAGAGTTTGGCTGGACAAACACAGCTTTAAAATATTTGTTTAATTTAGAGGAACTGAGAAGAGAAAACACTGATGCACAAAATAACCTGATATCAATTAAAAAAATTTATATATTGTCTAGAATAAACCAAACAAAAACCATTTCAAAAGCAGGATGTGCCAGTTAACTGAAAAATGAAGTGTGGAAAAGCTCTCTGCTGCAGAGACATCACACAGGAAGGATTCTCTTTATTATCATGTAACAGTTACTCAACTCCCTGCAGGAATTTTAATTTAAAAAAAAAAACCAAAAAAACAGAAACTGTCCTTTAACAACAGTAGGGACTATTTTTGGTCTTTTAATCCAGTATTGTGGATTAAAGACTGAAAAGATTAGTGGACTAATATATATCATAACAAGGGAAGATCTCCTTTGGTTGCACTCAGTCAGCCTCAGTTTCACCATTAAGGTACAGTGACCTTAATAGCCCAAAATTGCAATGGATTATATTTTAAAATGCTTTTTTTTTTCCAGAAAAAAAACAGACATCCCACCCACAATGCTGCTAAGGAAAAGGAAACCCNATGAACATAAAATGCTACAATACAACTGGAACGAGTCATGGTATGAGCTAATGCTTCCCTCTATTCAACCACAGAAACAACAAAAATAAAACAAGCAAAACCAAACCCAAACAAGAAAAAAAAACCCAAACAAAATCCCCAAACAAAAACCAAACAACAAACCACAATGTGTATCAAGCTTACATACATGTGCTTTCTGCACATTTCAACTTGTCTCATCATTACTTTGCACTTTGTAGAATGTTCATGATCTGTTCTGTCCAAAACATCTGGACATCTTCTCTTTTCAAGATTTAAATTGATGGGAATGTCACTCCTATCAGTTCTGGTAATGCTGGAATGACTGCAATTTGATTTCATCCTGTTGCCAAAATGCTGGGGGCATCTCCGTGTCTCCATGTGCAATGAAAAATCTCCATGTGCAATAAATAAAGGAAAATCGACCTCTGATATTTGTTACTTCTATATAAAATTACAAAATAAATGCAAAACTCCCCCCAAAACCTGGCTAGATGATGATGCAGATTATTACAGGAGAATAAAAATGTTTAGGGCTATGCACACATGGAGATCATCAAAGCAGCTGAGTGGCCTTCTGGAAACCAGAAGAGATGGCTCCATTTTCCCAAGAAACCAATACACCAAAAATTTACTTTAATAAAGTGAGCCCTTTTAAAAGCATGGCCTTCATTTAGTTGCCTAAATAGAATTTGAGCCCTTCCAAAAATCTGATTCCAGTTATTGATACCGGGCCCTTCAAAATCTGCTTCCTCTTAAAAAGGCTTCACCCTGGAGTTATTGCTGGAGATTAGGGGCTGTCACAAAGTTAAATTAGTTTATTGATATCTTCCTACTCTCTAATGGTCCCCACTATAAAAGTACCATCCTCGTGGTAGACTGTGGGTCTGTTAACAGGATCCAGACACAGAATAATGCATCAGACACAGCCCACATCAAGAGAGGTGCATGAGGAGGCTTCAAGAGCAGCATGATTCTTCCAGCAAAATGCCTGGCTCAAGACAAACTCATCTTTCCTATTGATTTAGACTTAAACTCATCCAGTTATTTTTAAATATTCAAGAATGCTCTTAAAAAGCAGCTTTTCAATGTCCTCATCAAGGACCTTCTTTCCGGATCCAACACTGTGAAATTTTGCAGTTCTGAGATTACATTTTTAGCTTTTTCAGGCTCTTCAGTCAAAAATGAAGTGAGGAATTCCCCCTTTCAGAGTGAATTTGCTAAGATTACCAGACTAAAAATAGACAAGGAAAAATTATAGTCAACTATTTGTGATGGTTAATAAAGATTTGGGAAAAAATCCTGATCTTGTTAATTGTATACAAATCTATTCACGTCACATATAAACCAACCATTGATAAAATCCCATTGAAAAACCCCAAATGAAGGCAATGACAAGGTTTGGGCTTGTGAAGGTTTTGGGTTAGACCATAAGGAAGGTGAGTATCCAATTTTGATCACCCTGTACAGGAGCTGAATCACAAAGAAGGTAAATTTATTCATCTGAAACACACTGGACTTCTGCCCAGAAGGAATTTCACAGCTGATATCCATGGGTTAATAGAGATCATAGGATCTATCTAGTTTGAAGCTGTTGATGTATTAAATGATGCCAATGGACATCTCTGACACAGCCAAAGAGCTTTGATTCCAGGCTGCTTTTAGTCATATTTTTCAATGAAGTTCTTAATGCAGATGAAGATTCCAAATGGCTTCTTTGTTCCTCTTATCCATCATTTAGGAAAATCAAAGAATGCAGTAAAAAATGTGGTGGTAGCTGGGCTTTCTGCTAATGTTATAGCAGTGTGACAAGGGGGCACAGGCAATTCAGAGTGTTGGCATTTATGCAGAGAAATCCTTTATCAGGAGGAACGGAGTCAGGAGTCATCCTAGGATGAAAACCAGCCAGGATTGCTCCACTGGATCTCAAAGTGTTAAAATGCTAATGGGATTTTTGATGTACTGGAAGTGTAAAGTGCATTCCTGCAGCAGTGTGCTTTCCTTGGAGACTTGCATCTGATCCTGAGCAGGTCTGAACCCTCTCCTGCTGATAAACAAGATGACAACCCAAGTCAATACATTCTATATATCTATCTATATGTAAAATCAAGGCCAGGTGCTGCTCTCACAGAAATCTGTGCTTAATAGATAGCATAATGATGAAGAGAATATTGAAAACGTTCCTTCAAACTTGATGGGAGAAGAGAGTTTAGCTTGAGCTTGGAGAGCACCCTGTCTCTTTTGACCTCTCCATCACACTGCCTGGCTGGCTTCTTCCTTGAATGCAGTTGTGTGAATGCATCAGGGCTGAAGAAAAAGGCAGAAGGGTGGGACAAGGCAAAAAAAGATGAGAAGGTCTCTGGAAACACGTTGTGCTTTTATGTCAACATCTCAAAAGTTGTCCCTTGCAGATCAGTTCACTGCAGATTCAAACACTCACCGAGAATAATTGGCCCCCAAGGCTTCATAATTTAACATTCCCGATTAAGAAATTGAACAAAGGCATTTTTTTAGAGAGCATTTGGATGTCTTTGTCAGAGGAAGGGGCTGTTTCACAATATTTGGGTCACATCAGAACTGTGAGAGAGATTCTCTGGATTTTCTGTGCAGGAAATGAGAAGGCGGAGGGGAGGAAGCTGTAAAATGCTCTCTGGTTTTGCACACTGTGAGTTTCATGTGTGTGGAAACTAGAACACCTTCATACATCCGTGAGAGAATACAGTCTGTTATCACCTGGGGAATCTGCTGGCACCAGCCTTCTGACATCTCTGATTAATACAGAGTTGGGGATTTTGATGTTACACTCCCATTAAACTAGTGGGTGCTTAAAACCATTTAAGGCCTGGGACTAAAATGATCATTATTTTGCTAGCTTCAGAACAAACATCCTGAAACATCAGTGGGAACTAGGACTGCAGTTTACCCCTAAAATACACTACTTAAGAGAAAATAATCTTTTAAAGAATTATATAGACAATGTTTATTTCTCATGACAGTGAGCCATTCTTTCAGATCAAGTTCTGTTATTGTGTGTTTACTTCTGACATCTCTAAACACAAGAAATAGAAACTCTTCCTGGAAAATAACCCACTGTAAATATATCTTAGCTTCAGGCCAGCAGAATATTCTGCTAATAATGAATATACACATCCAATTTATCTATATACTAAATACTAAAGGCAACAAATAGAGGGACACAGAGTCACAGGATGTTAGGAGTTGGAAGGGACCTCCAAAGATGAGAATGTTCTTGTCCAGAACTGAAAGCAATTATTTTTCTTTAAGGCTAAAAATGTCTCAGTTTACCTTCTTACGTTGTATTTCTTATCTCTTCAGTGCAATGGAGCTCTCACTTCAGTATTGTTTGTATTGAGCAGAGGTGATAAAAATGGTTGTGCAGCACGCAAATGAACTTTGAACAAATATTAATAGAACTATCTGGGGCCATGATTGGACCTGTGACTTCAGAGCTGCTCCTGCAGAGGAACATGGATGCATCCCTTAGCCATCTGAGCTTCACCCCTTCAAGCTCCGGAGGGAGAAATGAGTGTCCACATGAAAACCTGGTGACTGAATGTGAAACAAAAGGAACAGCGGGAAGGAAGGTGGAATTTGAATCTCTTATCCTTGCAGGAGAAGGATGAGGTTGTTGGTCCAAGTCCAGTCTCTAGGCCAGCTTTCATGCCAGAAGGAGTCTTTCATACTCAGCAAGCAGGTGCTGGCACAGAAGTGAGGGCTGCCTTTGGACCTCTTTTTAATATCCCACCTCCACGTCCCTAATCAATACATTCCTGATGTTTTGAGAAACATTTGCATCTTGAACTGTCAGTGTTGAAGAACAGCCATAAAATCTTAGGAATGGTGGGTAATGCAGACCCAACACTCATTGCCCAGGAGACTGGAGAAAGTCTGTGGCAGGATCAGAGGTGTGACATTTCCTAAAGGAAAATTACCCCATCAACTAGAGAAGCAGACAGACAGATTAGAGGGAGGACATCAGGTCTGGCTCATTAGCTGGGGAACTGTTACCTCACACTGACCTCCAGTCTGTCTAGTTCTTGCAAAGTTTCTGCATAATACCTCTAGGAGAGATCAGTTCCTGACTGAAAGTCTTTGTCGACCTTCCTATTATCTTCTGTCCCAATTATTACAATGTCTTTTCCTACTGTTGTTACAGCTCCAGTTGACCCCTCGTGTCAATGAAGAATGCTGCTGCATAGACTGGTTTTCATAATCTTTTTTCCTTTCAGCATTCTTCTACTATTTTTTTTCCTCACTCTCTCCTATACAACATTTTTATCTTCACTTTTAAAGCCTTTGCTGGTTTATCCTCTTCCTCTCTCCCATTCCTTACTGAATCCACTCTGAAACCAGTGACACTGATCTCCATCATTTAATTGCTATCTTTTCAAACACACACTCCTGATCTCTGCAATGCTCTCCTTTGTATTTTTATGGCTTCTTCAAAGCCAGTTCATTCACATCCCTCCTGCATATTCTCCTTCTACATTATTCTCACCCAAACCCAGGTAACAATTAGATGTGACACTGACACACTGTGTATCATGACAGCTGGTATCATCTCAGGGTGTTTTTGCACTTCTTCCTCTGCTTGTAGCTACCATCTTTTTCCTTGAATAGAATACAATTTGTAATAGAGACCACCAGTGTTGGTATTGCTCTATTTTATGTGGTCACTAACCAAACCAAACCAGCTTTATGATTTCATTTCTAGGAGAAATGATAATTTATAGCACACATGCTAAAGGAGTGGGCTGGACTTGATGGAAAATCAGATTTTATATGTAATTACAAATAGAGAAAGAACTCAGTTGGTTTNACTAGAACACCTTCATACATCCGTGAGAGAATACAGTCTGTTATCACCTGGGGAATCTGCTGGCACCAGCCTTCTGACATCTCTGATTAATACAGAGTTGGGGATTTTGATGTTACACTCCCATTAAACTAGTGGGTGCTTAAAACCATTTAAGGCCTGGGACTAAAATGATCATTATTTTGCTAGCTTCAGAACAAACATCCTGAAACATCAGTGGGAACTAGGACTGCAGTTTACCCCTAAAATACACTACTTAAGAGAAAATAATCTTTTAAAGAATTATATAGACAATGTTTATTTCTCATGACAGTGAGCCATTCTTTCAGATCAAGTTCTGTTATTGTGTGTTTACTTCTGACATCTCTAAACACAAGAAATAGAAACTCTTCCTGGAAAATAACCCACTGTAAATATATCTTAGCTTCAGGCCAGCAGAATATTCTGCTAATAATGAATATACACATCCAATTTATCTATATACTAAATACTAAAGGCAACAAATAGAGGGACACAGAGTCACAGGATGTTAGGAGTTGGAAGGGACCTCCAAAGATGAGAATGTTCTTGTCCAGAACTGAAAGCAATTATTTTTCTTTAAGGCTAAAAATGTCTCAGTTTACCTTCTTACGTTGTATTTCTTATCTCTTCAGTGCAATGGAGCTCTCACTTCAGTATTGTTTGTATTGAGCAGAGGTGATAAAAATGGTTGTGCAGCACGCAAATGAACTTTGAACAAATATTAATAGAACTATCTGGGGCCATGATTGGACCTGTGACTTCAGAGCTGCTCCTGCAGAGGAACATGGATGCATCCCTTAGCCATCTGAGCTTCACCCCTTCAAGCTCCGGAGGGAGAAATGAGTGTCCACATGAAAACCTGGTGACTGAATGTGAAACAAAAGGAACAGCGGGAAGGAAGGTGGAATTTGAATCTCTTATCCTTGCAGGAGAAGGATGAGGTTGTTGGTCCAAGTCCAGTCTCTAGGCCAGCTTTCATGCCAGAAGGAGTCTTTCATACTCAGCAAGCAGGTGCTGGCACAGAAGTGAGGGCTGCCTTTGGACCTCTTTTTAATATCCCACCTCCACGTCCCTAATCAATACATTCCTGATGTTTTGAGAAACATTTGCATCTTGAACTGTCAGTGTTGAAGAACAGCCATAAAATCTTAGGAATGGTGGGTAATGCAGACCCAACACTCATTGCCCAGGAGACTGGAGAAAGTCTGTGGCAGGATCAGAGGTGTGACATTTCCTAAAGGAAAATTACCCCATCAACTAGAGAAGCAGACAGACAGATTAGAGGGAGGACATCAGGTCTGGCTCATTAGCTGGGGAACTGTTACCTCACACTGACCTCCAGTCTGTCTAGTTCTTGCAAAGTTTCTGCATAATACCTCTAGGAGAGATCAGTTCCTGACTGAAAGTCTTTGTCGACCTTCCTATTATCTTCTGTCCCAATTATTACAATGTCTTTTCCTACTGTTGTTACAGCTCCAGTTGACCCCTCGTGTCAATGAAGAATGCTGCTGCATAGACTGGTTTTCATAATCTTTTTTCCTTTCAGCATTCTTCTACTATTTTTTTTCCTCACTCTCTCCTATACAACATTTTTATCTTCACTTTTAAAGCCTTTGCTGGTTTATCCTCTTCCTCTCTCCCATTCCTTACTGAATCCACTCTGAAACCAGTGACACTGATCTCCATCATTTAATTGCTATCTTTTCAAACACACACTCCTGATCTCTGCAATGCTCTCCTTTGTATTTTTATGGCTTCTTCAAAGCCAGTTCATTCACATCCCTCCTGCATATTCTCCTTCTACATTATTCTCACCCAAACCCAGGTAACAATTAGATGTGACACTGACACACTGTGTATCATGACAGCTGGTATCATCTCAGGGTGTTTTTGCACTTCTTCCTCTGCTTGTAGCTACCATCTTTTTCCTTGAATAGAATACAATTTGTAATAGAGACCACCAGTGTTGGTATTGCTCTATTTTATGTGGTCACTAACCAAACCAAACCAGCTTTATGATTTCATTTCTAGGAGAAATGATAATTTATAGCACACATGCTAAAGGAGTGGGCTGGACTTGATGGAAAATCAGATTTTATATGTAATTACAAATAGAGAAAGAACTCAGTTGGTTTGCCCATGCTCTGCCAAGGTGAATCCATACAGTAATAATCCATACAGCAATAATCCATACAGAAATAATCATGTCTTCTCCAGTTTCTGGGCAAGACACAGTGATTTGCAACATATCTCCTACTGCTTCTTATTGCAGGGAAATATGTTTTCCAAAAGAATCACAATGTTGGCAGTTACTATGCAGTTGTGTGAAATGCATACTTAAATATCCAGCGTACTTAAACATTCATTCCTCTCTCAGTTTTGCATGCAATTATTCAGTTTTACTTTCAATTTTCAGAGCAGTAAAATTATCACACACAAAATCGACGGAAAGATTAATGTGCATATAATTTAACCTTTTTTTTTTTCTCTTATAGAAAACTTTTCAGTTCCAGTTTGCGTGTGTGGTACATGGTAGAGCGCATCCTGCCATCTGCTGAGCACACTGAGAAATGCTCCTACGGTCAACGAAATGGAGAAAACCGTGTCCATCTCTTCCTGGGATATTTTAAACACAGGAAAGAATGTAAACAAAACAGCGGGCAGATCTAAGAAAGGATTTAAACTAGAGGCAGGAAGGTTTATGACAGCGTTGCAGTATGTTGGAAATGAAAAAGATACTGGTGAAATTTTGTAGAGAAAGAGAAGAGGAAAAAGCAGACTCTGGCAAATGGAAAGATAATCAGATGTAAATTCAGAAAATTAAATTTTTGGGGTTTTTTTTCTGTTGACTTAACAGTGGTACTTTGCCCTTTGGCAACAAGTATATGGCAAATATTTTGAGCAGAACATTCACAGCATTTTCTTTCAGTGAAGAAGAGCGTGTTCCTAGTTGTTTAATGTTGTGGCTAAAATCTGTGTTTTAAATGCAAACGGAGAAACTTAATAAAACAAAAATAAACAAACAATTTAAGATCCCAGCAGTAACAGTTTGACATAACCCAGCTTCTCGTTAGAGCTTTGAATGTCCCTCACTCCCCCTCACACACTGTGAGTCAGCAGGGGAGGAGGATACTTAGATTAGAAACACCAAACTGTGGAACAATGATTACACAAATGTTATTTTGGTTGCACTTCAGATGCTCCTGCAGTTAAAATCGGCTAAATTAGGAGAATTGCAGTGATCAGAACCTCAGCTGATATCTGTGGAGTTTCCACTTGATGACCCCAAGTTGCTGTGCCAAAACAAGTGTTTATACCACCCAAGAATATGAGTTGTGTTTGGTCCCCTTGTCACTATTTGACTTTTCCTGCAGTGCTGGCATTGTGAGCCCTGTCTCTGATGCTTTTAGTTACCTGTTAATTGAAAGGTGCTTCTTGACAACATTAATCTGATCAAACTGGCCCCTGAAACTTGAAGTTTCAGGACAGATCATGACCTAGTGTAAACTGGTATGAAGCTGGGGGCACAGGACAGTACCAATGTCTCTCCAACACTAACAGTTTCACATTAAACAGATTTTGTTCTACATCTCTGGGCCCTTTGGGACATGCTCAAGTGATAAAGAAAAGCTTATTAGTGACAGTTCCATTACTGGGTCCAATATCCCATTGCAAATACTCTCATCCTCTAAAGATGCTGAAAGGGTAACACTGATTTTTCCAAACCAACAGGAGATGCTCTGCAGCAACAACCCGAGGTGTCTGCAGCAGAGATCTCTGTTTGAATCCCTGCTTTATGGACAAACACAACATGTGATGGTTGTTTCAGCCTCTATTAGGAGCAACACAAGGAAGCCTTTATCTTCTGTTTACTAGGGTGGGAATAAACACAAAGAGTTAATGTGTAACCATCCTTTTGCCCATGCCTTTGTTTTTAAGTGAAGAAACACTGGGCTGAGGGTCATTGTGGGAGCCTGTGGGTTGGCAGCAATGTTCTCCCTGCCACTGCTGGCCTGCCTGGTCGCTCTGAGCCACTGCTCTCTTGCATCTAAAGGTAAGTAGCTGCTACCTTCCAAGGACAAACCTAGCTGGAGAAAGCAGTGGGGTTGTAGAGCCTTTTGAGGATTCTGATCAAATGGTTTGGGGGGGGGGATGTTTTCTCTGAAAGTGATTTCTTCTCTTCTCCACCCCCTCCCCTTCTATTCTGTCCCGTGTCTCTTCCTATGGTGAGGTGAATTGCTGTCTACAAATAGAATAGAATAGAGGGAAAAAGGAAAAAAACAGAAGAAGTGTTGACAGAAGTTGTGGAATCCAGGTTGGCTGCATGCCAGGGGACACTGCATGTGCCAGGAGTTACCCTCTTTCCATTTTTCTGCCCAGCTCCCTGTTCTCCCCTCTGCCTGGCACAGCTCTTCCCTTGGTTTTCTCCTCCTTTCCCCCAAGCCAAGGGCTCTGGGCACTGTTTCACATTCTCTCTCCCTCTGTTTGCCATTCATTTCTACAGCATGAGCCTTGTGTCCCTCTGTTCTCTCCCCACAACCTCAGCAGGAACCTCTCTCCATGCCCTTTGCAGGAGCACAGTCTGCACCCTCCCTTCCTCCCTTCCTGCTCCCCTCCTGTTCACACTCTCTGGGTGATGAGTTTTTCACGCTGTCAACATGTTAAAGCTGTTTTGGAATCAGAACTGTCTAATGTAACAGAGTGTTTGCCCCACTGAACAGAAAACTGGGTGAAACTAGAGAAAAAGAAATTTAATTGAGAAAAGAAAAACCTTATTTCAGTCTGCTCCATCAAATTAATTTAGATTAAAAATGAAATGCATTTGTTTATTTCTAAGTCCCTCTCACCCTCTTTTGTACACAATAACTTACCACAGTTGACTCACTTTGCAGAATACCTTCATAAAACTCTTCTGAAGCAAAATAGGAGATACTGATGGAAAATCTAGCTGGGGCCATTGACAGAACTGCTGAGGAGAAGAGGAAGAACATCTTTTTTTCTGGAATTCTCCTAGTAGCCATCAGCTGCCCCAGCAAGTTACATACCTGCAGATAGAGAGGGGCAGTTTAGCTCAGTGCAGGAACAAGATGCAGCTGATGAGAAAACAGAAACTTCTGCTTCCAGTTGAGAGAAAAAAACCACAACAACTCTAACTTTCTGCCTCATTTTTTATAAAGTGTCTCTTTTCCTCTAGTCTGTTCCAGGCCACCAGAAGTGCTTTTTGCCACAATTGACAATGACAAAAAGGTGTATGAAGTGGGTGAGGAAGTAGAATATACCTGTAGGCCTGGCTTTGTCCCCAACAATGGCCAAAGGAAGTACACCTGCCTCCCCACTGGCAAGTGGCCCTTCAACACACTGCTCTGCCAACGTAAGTACCACAGAGTCCAACCTACTCCAAGGCTTTATGCCATCAAGTGATCTGAAAAGGATATTTTATTATATATTTTATTATATATTTATTCCATGTTGAGAAATATGATGTGTCTGAACCAATATACTCCTGTTCTCAAATTGTTCTTCCCTTACTTACTGGGTGTGCAGGAGAAAATGTGAGTAGCAGGGGAGGGATCTTCCCAGACATATCCCAGTTTCCCTTAAGCCTCTGCTCCTGGGTGATGATGGAGATTGGGATGAATCTTAAGATGAGTCAGCCCAGCAGTGTTTATGCTCTAATGATGGATGCTGTTTGGAAACACCTGCATTTACTCTATCCCTCACTGTTCATTTTGATCATTTCATTGCACAGAAGTTCTTTTCCTCAGACAACCAAATATTTCTATATTTTAATCACATAAAGTTTGGAATGACTATGTTTTGATAGAAATGGAGAATAGCTACTTATGAAATGTAGTACACGGGAGTGGACAAATGTGAAAGACTCTATGATCAACTAGTTTCCATTCTCCTAGCTTCACATTTCATAATATTATCCTTTTTTAAATCTTTAATTGACAGCAAAAAGATGTCCTAATCCTGGAACCTTGCAGCATGGAAAAATTGATTTTACAGACCACCACTATCAGAGTTCTCTAAGTTTTTCATGTGAACCAGGGTAAGCATTTCCTTCCACATGCTGTTAAATTAAAAAACTAAATCACAATATTACATTCTAGTATCAGCTACAGCAGTATTGCAAGCCAAGGAACTTGCAACATAAAAACCCACCTCCACTTCAGAAACTAAGAAAGAAAAAAGCATATCTGGTGATCCTCCACTGTTCAATCTTGGCTGTGACATCCTGGAGCTTTGCTATTCTAAGGCAATGTCTTACAGTTATGGAAACCATTAAAATAGCAGAGATTTTATGCAAAGATTTATTCTGGACTGCTTTTCCCTGCTTTTTAAATCCTCTTATTACATCATGAGATGAAATCGTACAGCAGAGAAAAGATAATCTCCATCTAAGTTGTTATACTATTAGGTTGTGGAGACTGAAAATTTTATTTGCATGCCTTTCCAAACTCAAGAAATGAAAACAGGAGGTTATTTGATTCTTCTCTGTGAAGCTTTCTGATAAGCAGGTCTCTTTCTTTTCAGTTACAACCTGGTTGGGACAAGAACGAGCCAATGCATGGCAGATGGGAAGTGGAGTGGAACTGTCCCACAGTGTCAACGTATGTGATTAAATCCTAAAGAACTGCTCTAGCCTTGTGCTTATGACAGAAAGAGTCCTTTACATTGCTCAGAATCAAATGTACTCTAATTCAGTGGCCTCCTATAGTGCAGTGCAAAGAAAAAATGGTTAGAAGTCAAGAAGAACCCTGTGTGTTTGGTTTTAGATGTGTGGATTCTAGGTTTAGAGAAATACAGTCTAAAGGTCTGTACAAAAGGCCAGGCTCAGGGATGCTATTTACAGCTGCAGGTAAGATGCTTATCCACTCAAATTTATTCTCCCTGTGTATTTAGAGAGGATATTGTCATGCCTTTGTCGTATGTGGTTTGGCTATACCTTGCCCTGCATAAACATTTGAGTGAAAAAGCAATATACTGCATAATATATTCTCAAAAATACAGCAAAAATCATGGATTCTAGACTCTAAGGCTCCTAAAATGTTTAATCTCACCTTGTGTTTTGTCAGCTATGCTTCTGTGAAGGGCAGGGTGGGTTATTCCAGTTCTAAGCACGTCGTGATTCAGTAACTAGATCTTTAAGCTTAAATTTCTATGACCACTGTGCTTTTCCAGCTGTGACTTGTGCACCTCCCTCTCTGCCCGAGTTTGGAGTCCTTTCTTACCGCCGCCACAAGCCTGGAAACGTTTCCAATTTCCTGGACACAATTACTTTTGAGTGTGTCCCTCCCCTCGCACTGATCGGGAACGAGACGGCCACCTGCACAGCCAACGGGACCTGGAGCAGCATTCCAGAGTGCAAGGGTAAGGAGCTCACTGCTAGCAGAAATATTCCCTAGAGATGTACATAGAAAACCATAGGAGCAATATTAATGTTTGGGGTTTGGGTTTTTTTGCAATTATTACTGCAAATATACAGTAGAATGATTCTGGAAGCCAGCCTGCTGAATGCAAGGTGACAAGACTGCACGCAACATGGGATTGATAAAATATTTGCTGCAGGTATAAAGGTTGTATAAACAAGACCTGCTAAATGTCATTCACAGTGGGGAATCTGAGCCTGGCCTCCAGAGCACAGGGAGCATTTTCTTCTACTGAGGGCTAGGATTAACCCAAGTAGACTACCTTACCTGTAGTCCCCAAGACTTCACTGCTTTCAATGGAACTATGCCACATTTAAGTGCTTTTTGGATATAGATTGCAATAGATGTATTTAAATAAGCAATGTTTATTTAATTTTTGTTGTTGTTATTCTGTTAAACTATCCTATGGTAGTGTTTTCCTGTGCAAGAAGGAACGAACCACTCGGAAAGTTTTATGGGTTTTGGAATTATATAATGTGTCTTTTTGAGCATCACTGATACAGCTTTGGTTTTGTTTTTGCACTGCAGTTGTCACATGCCCCACTCCAACAGGGATAGAAAATGGATTCATAGAGTTTGCTGTCCGCAGAACATATCACTACAATGAGAGTGTCAGCTTTGCCTGCCAGCCCAGCCACGTGCTGGAGGGACCAAAGCATTCCCGGTGTGAGAAGACTGGAAACTGGTCCACAAAGCCCACCTGTAAAGGTATAGCCACACTATCAGTTCAAAACCACACACCAAAAGGAATTTTCCTAGAAGACAACCAGTCTGATTTTTACTGTCTTCAAAAGGAAACTGAAAGAGCAATTTCAAAGCCTTGATCACCCAAGACTGTTCCCAGTATGACATGATGTAGCTGAATTGCCTTCAATAGTTAGCAAGGTGGTTTTGTCTGAGTATTTCCTCTCCTCTTCCTATTTAATGTCATTAGAAATTTTACTGAGGCTGGATTTTCCCTAGAAGCTTTTGACCCTATACTTAGGGGTCTGAACTTCAATGCAGTATTACCAGCAGAAGTACCATGCATGTGTGGGACACACTGTTTTTCACACCCAAATGTCACTTGCACAGATCTCTGATGGGATCTAATCCACCCACTTTTCAAAACAGAGCTCTGCTTATCCTTAGGTGTTGCTTATAACTGGATTGTTTTACAGGCCCATGTAAAATACCAGTTAAGAAAGCTGTGGTATTATACAATGGTGAGAAGAAAAGAGTTCAGAATGACCTTAAGGATGGCATTCAGCATGGGGAAACCATATCCTTCTTCTGCAAGAATAAAGAGAAATCCTGTGCCTACACTGTAGCTGTTCCCTGCATGGATGGCAACCTGACTCTCCCTGCCTGCTTCAAAGGTATGAGCTGGGCTATTTGCAAACAGCTTGGTGGAATAACAAGTCCAAAATCATAACTAATCTTCAAGCCCTGTTTGACTGGCTAATTCATCTGCCTCGTACTAAAATGATTGCTTCCTAAGTGGAAATAATGGCCCAAGAGGAGAGAACACACACACACAGCAGCCTTTTGGATACCTCAGAGCCTTGCTTTAATCCCTGTGCCATCACTGAGAGGTGGCCTAGCCCAAACATTAAATATTGCAGCATTTCATGAATCCTTGGATCAGCCTCGTCAGGAGGAAAGAGCCTGAAGGCTGCTGCAGCCTTGAGAACCTGATGGATTCACTCCCCTTCTGGTGTATTATTCCCACCTTATGCTGACTGGTAACAGGCTGCTTCTGGCTTTGGGCTGAGAGCATTATAAAGCAGCTGACAGTTGTAGTGAGGAATTGATGCTGGAGGAACTGGTTTGCAGGCACACAGGTTTTTAGAATACATAAACAGGCTACAGAGCAAAGTCTGTCAGCAAGGGGGAATGCTTTGCATTTGTTTCAGCAATACTCCTTTCTTAGAATATCCCTTGTAAGTTTTATTTTCATTTGGAAAGGAACAAACCCAGCCTCTGCATGATGAAAACATTTTTTTTCCTCACATTTAGCTTGGCTTCTGATGGATGTAGCTAAGCTTCTGTTAAAAAAGAATTAAACCTGTGTATTTCTTCTAGCTGTTTTGCAATGATGCAAAGATTGCTTGCTCACCTAGCAGGGTCCTTGAGACATTGTTTTCAGCCATCATGTTTCAAGAATTTTAACTGAGTTCTTCATTTGCTTTCACCAGAACGTGGCTTTTTTTCAACTCTGGTGAAGAAGGACCCATCAGACATGAAGCCATGTGAAGATGGAGAATGAATCAGAGCAGTAGCACAGGACTAAATCCCTGCCCTGCTGAGACAAAACATTACGTGTAAGAGAGGAAAACTTAGGTCCTGTGGGTGTAAATTTCCAGGCAAACTCCAGACTCTGCAAACACAGTCTCAGTGTTTTCCCAGCCACCACCCCTGTCCCCAGCAGCCCCTTTCACAAGCTATGACACCTGATTTCAGCTCTTAGCTTCCAGTCTCCTCCCTCTGCTTTCTGTAAACTCCCTGCATTACTACTTCTCTTGCTGTAATTCCAACAGCTGTGCAACTGTAAATGACTTTCTCAGTGGTGGTCCCTTTACAATAAAGTAATTTTCAGCCAATAGTGTGTTCTTTTTTGAGTATTATCAATCACACCCTTTAGCTCTGGTTTATACAGAAAGGCCTCAATCATTAGCAATTAGCTATATTCTGATTTCATTACTGTTCTGTAATAGAGAGTGGACCTTTAATTAGAGACAAAAGGTGAGGATTTCCAAGAATTTACTCAAGAAAAAAGACTGAGATTTTCCAGATTGAGTGTCCAATGATGGTTTAAATGCCAATAGCATCATGTTAAGGGATCATTTATACTTACAAAAAAAATAAAATTGCTAATGTTAGTAAGACTATGTTCTTGAGATTTGAGCTTCAGATGAAAGTGTTCTAGACAACAGTTAATTTTTACCACTGTTTCAATATTACACAATGTAAATGATTCCTTAAAAAAAAAAAAAAAAAGATCAGTACACCATTGAGCAAGAGTAATGATTTCTGGTCATTAAGTAGCTTTGAAGTAAAGTGTACTTTTAATTTGATTTACGATACGGGTTGTTCACTGGCATGATCCAGTCTGGCAAGTTTTGTGCTTCTGCATTTCCATTCAGAACAAATAATTAGAATTTCACCATACTAGAAAGTGATAGAGAAATGTTTGTTGTCCAATTATAATACATTCTAGTGAGTCATATGTGGTTCCCTCTGAAGTATAAAAGCCTCTCTGTGATTAAAAGCAGGAGTAAGCTACCCAGTAAGCAAGAAACTGCAGAACATTTTTAAAGGGCCATTTAATATTAAGATCAAGCCACTGCTAAGATGCTACAGCTACCATTAAAACTCTGAATGAACTCTTTTTTTTTTTTTGAAGGCTGCACATGAATATTTAAATAGTATGACTGATCTCATTTGTTCTTATACTTCCTATTTTTAAGGAGAGATGGAAGCAGCTATTATAAAGTATTTAATACTTCGCCCTCATCAGCAATTTCATTCTCTAATGTAGAGATAACCAGAAAAATTCCCAGTAGAACCAAAGAGTGCATTTTGTTGGTACAATGAGCAGTGTGTTTTGGTTCCTAACATGCTGCAAGTGGGATCTTTGAATGATGGTTTGACTTGCAGGCCAAGATATTCACAACTACTTTTAACACATACACAGATCAGCTGGCAGGAGCCCATCTGTTTGGAAATCCAGTCGAAATGTTGTGTGGCTACACCTCTGGGATCTGGATGTTCAGGACAGTAGCTGAAACACCAAAGCTGGGTTAATATTAACTGGTGTCTCCCAGCAGAACACTGTGAGGTTGGGCTAAGTGAACTCAGCATTCGCTGCCACAGAAAAGCTACTGCTGCACAAAATCAGTTGTCTCAGGAACATTTAGATGTTTCTAACCAAAATTTCCCAATTTTGCTTGGCCATGCAGCAGGATAACAGCTGGCCCTATTTCCTGGCTGTCTAGGCAGCAGTTGAACACTTGAAAAAATCACCCTTAGGATCCAATGTTCATATGCTGAATCTATTATCTAGTCTCCCGAAGCAAGAAGAGAAAAAAAACCTGTGACCTGAGCAGACTTTGAAGCAGGGAGGTGTTTGTGAGTCACAACAGACATGAAAGATTTGCTTCGAAGGTCTGAAAAATAATGGATTGCAACTAGAGGTGTTCCCAAGGCTGGTAGGAGTGAGTGAATCTTGCCTTTTTTATGTTGGCAAGAATGCCTTGAGCTGTGCTCGTGTTACTTGTGGCAACCTGCTGAGACAGTTACTCAGATAAGAGAAGGTGGTAAAATGAGATGAAAAAAAAAAAAAGTATGGGATGTGTTTTACTTAAATGAACATATTTTTACAATTCAAATTGGGATTTTATTCTGTATTCTGGGTGGGATATCTCTGTGTATCTGCAGTGCTGTCCTCAGGAGTGTCAGTGCTCATCAGTTCTTGTCATCCAGGCTGCAGATTTGGCTGAGAACCTCAGTCAACCCTTGAAGCTTTAGTTTTTCTTTCTTTTTTTGGATGGAAGTTATGCAATTTTCAAAGCAATGCTGGTAGGTTTCAACCTGGCTGGCCACCCTGCTCTGCATGGGTAAGGAGACCCAGAAACTGGATCTATTCCCCCAGAAAACTTCTCCTGAAGAATGGTTCATTGGTTTTGCCTTGTACACTTTTTCAGCATATACCACTTTTTCAGAGTTTTTTTGTGATGAGCCTGACAGAGATATATTCAGTTCTCAAGGTGATGTGCAGATATGAATCAAGGAACAACATTAAAAAAAAAAAAACAAAACTGACTTATAAATTCCAACCCTTTTCATCTGTCAAAAAGCAGATTTGCAAAGCTGGACAGAAGTGGCCAGCCTGGTCTTAGTGTGTGGCAAGAATCTCCCTCTATTTTAAACCAGAATAAAATTAGTCATACCTTCAAACATATATTAAATGACAATTATATGACATTTGGAATTTGAAGACAAGAAATAATCTTTGTAGTCTACTCATGAGCTTCTGCCACGGGTTAAATGCTCCATCACTGATTTTTGCACTGCTTCTACACGACTGTTGATTTACAGAGCTCTGTGCAGCTTCAGCAGGCAACCAGTGTAGCTGTCACAAATATCACCACATGAGCCCTAACCCAGAATCCTTTCTGCTGAAGATTAGCTGAGAAATCAAAGAAAACAGCCAATTTCCTACTCTACATTTAAGAAATTCTTGTTTGATGTGCAATGTGCATGTGAATGGAGCTTAGAAGAGCTGAAGAGTTTTCTTGTTGGAGATGAAAGCACTTTAGATGCTGCACACACTGTAAGGTCTGTGACAGAGTTTGAGGAAAGAGGAAGAACTGAATCCAGGAGGTCAGATGGTTTATTTGGGATCACACAATCATTTCATCCACTTGGGAAAAGCCTGGAGAGCTGAAAGGACTGGGAGATTTCTCTAGTTCTTTTGGATTAATCAATGTTTTTTCTTGACATGGCTGCAAACCCACGAGTGTAACCTATGCCTTTTGTGCAGAAATGTCAGGTGTGCACTTCAAAATTCTTCTGTTTCACAGCACCCCTTCATATTCTCTGGCCTTGCAAAAACACAAAAAAACCCATGAAACATGAGCAATACTGAGCATATTAAATGTTTTAAAGTGAGCTCAAACTCATTCTATTAACTCCAAGGTTCTACTTGAACAAATTTTACTGAGAAGTACTCAGAAACTGGATAAAAAATGGCTCTGCAATTTTCAGCCTGCACCTGCAATTTCTGTCTCGTTTTATCTGCTTGTGTTTCTGGCACCTGCCATGGTGCTACAAAAACATTGCTCAGACACCAAAAGCTACTTCTGATTTATTGACCTTTCAGAGTGGCAAGTATGTTTCACTAAGCTGTGAGTGGAAGAATTTTTTTCCCTAAATATTGATCCTAATGAAGCCGTTAAAACAAACAAACACTTCACAAACAAGCCACAGTTACCTCCCACTGCTTCTGCAACCTCCCTTCAGCCCAGGCTCTCCTGTGGTGCTGAAACACAGAGTCTAACCCCAGAGTAACTGGGACCTGAACCAACTTGGCTAATTTCTGACATCTCCCATTTCTCCCTTGGTGCTCCCTCAGGCTCTGCTGAGCCCTCTTGAGGTTTTTAATGTGAATGCATGAGTGAGTGTATGAACATTTATCCACGTATGCATATGGAACCACAGAATGGAGGAGACCTTAAAGATTGGACTAGAAGATCTTTCAAGGTCCCTTCTAATCCCTAATATTTTGTGATCTGTGATCTAGTTCAAACCCCTCTGCCATGGGTAGACACCTTCCACTAAGCCAGGCTGCTCAAAGCCCTGTCCAACTCAGCCTTGGACACTTGAGAGAATCAGAACCCCAGCGTGGTAAGGATTAGGTGGAATTTCTAGAGACTATATTGTCCAACTCCCCTGCTCCAACAGGAACATCGAGAGCAGGGGACCCACATCACATCATTCAGCAGGGTCTGGAATCTCTCCAGAGCAGGAGACTGCACAACCTTCCTGGGCAGCCCCTTCCAAGCTCCGTCACCCTCACTGGGAAAAAGTTTTTCCTTGTGTTTCCCCTAAACCTCTTGTGCTCCATCTTATTCCCATTGCCTCTCATCCTGTCACTGGATGGACACTCACACCAAAGATGTTTCTCGTCCTCTTCGGGTAGAACCTCCTGTGTTCTAGTTTGCACCCATTGTCCCTTGTCCTGTTACTGGGCACCACTGGCAAGAGTCTGGTCCCATTCTTTTGCCCCTTGGGGCCCCTTTAGCTCTTGCTCAGCATTGCTCAGCTCCCCCTCAGGCTGCTCTGCTCCAGCTTAACAGGCCCAGGGTTCTCAGCGTCTCCAGGGCACAGAGATGCTCCAGGACCCCTCAGCATCTTCACGGCCTCCGCTGGACTCTCTCCAGTAGCTCTTTGTCTCTCTTGAACTACACCCAAGTCTCCAGAGGTGCCCTTCACTACCAGAGCACCTTCCCGGCACCGCTTTACTCTCTGAAACCTAGTTTTTTCCGTACTGTTTTCTGGGCACGATCAGACTCAACCTCCCCCCCACTCCCCGTCCCTTCGGGGCTCTCAGGCGGCTCCAGGGTGACCGGTCACCTCGGGCTTCCGCGGGGCCCGGCCCGGCCTGGCCTGGCCCGACTGTCACCGGCCTGGTCGCTCGGCAACCCTCGGAAACGGAAACGCGCGGGGCCGCCGGGAGCGGGGGTGGGGTCGGTTTGAACCGTTGGCCGCTCGGCGGGGCCGGTTCTGCTATTTCCCGGCACAGGGGGGCCGGGACCTGCTGGCGTGGCCCGGCCCCCCCCCCCGCCCCCCATCTCCTCGGAGCCCAGGCGCGGGCACTGCGGGGAGCGAGGTAACGGGAGCGGCGTAGCCCGGGGGCAGCACCCGGGGCGCTGGGGAGGGAAGGTTTGTGGCATCGAACCCCGCCGACTTTATATCGCGGCGGTGGGGTCGGGGTTGTTAAATCGCTGCAAATCAGCCCCGGGCGGACGCGGGGTTCCGAGTCAGCGGTTTGCTAAAGCGCCCGAAGGAAGGGAAGCAGCGGAACACTTGTTCTCGCCCGGCGGGGAAAGCCCCCGGAGGTCGGAGGCGGGCGGGGAGGGCCCCGCTGCCCGAGGGAGTTGCCGCGGGGTGGCCGGGGGTCGGCGAGGGGGGCCGGGCCGATGTGGGGAGCGGGGTTTGACCGCAGTGAAAAGCTCCACGGCTTCAGCAAGCTGGCTGGGGAGCCCGGCAGAGAGATGTTGCTCCTTTGCAAAGCTCGCATGAACTAAAAAAGATGCATCCTGCAGCTGGGAAATGAATGACAGATGGCCTTGGATCAAGAGCTCTTGTTCGGCTGCCTTGTCAATGCTCTTTCGTTAAAAAGCAATTCTGACAGCATTTGTTGGTTCTGTTCCTTTTAGCCCGTAGGTCTGTTTGTTGTTTTTCCTGCTCCTCCCCCACCCCTTCTTTAAAAAACCCCAAAGGAAGAAGAAAAACTTAAAACGCAGCTATGACAGAGATGCCTTCAGGTGGTTTATACAAATAGTGTGTAATTAAATAGATTTTTGTCTCTGTGTGTGTGTGGGGGTGACTATTCCCTTTCAAAAACACATTCTTGTAGATTACATTGGATCAGGCTGCCTGGGGCAGGGGTGGAGTCGCCTCTGGAGGGGGTTTCAAGCTGTGGAGATGTGGTGCTGAGGGACATGGGTTATTGCTGCTCTGGCAGTGCTGGATTCCATGATCTTAAGATCTTCTGGTGTCTTAAGAGGTCCATTCCAACTAAAACCATTCAGTGAAGATCTGTTGTTTGCAGGGAATAACTTATGTTTATGTTTACTTGAACGCAATAAATATTTTGTGTTATTTTCCGTATAGTTCCAAAGCATGTCTTTGCATGGCCTAAGATGAACTGAGTCTCATATCTAGTGATGTTTGATCTTTTCTGTTTGTGTGAACAGTTTCACAGGTTACTTTGTGTTCTTTCAAAATGAGTGGTGAAGAGGAAACATGGGAAAAACTAGATACAGAATTTGATCACTATGTTGTGGATATGAAGCCTCATGTGTTAAAACTACAGCATAGGTCAGGTAAATACAGTGCTTGTAGAGAAATGTTCATAACACAATTCTAGGTTGCTGATAATTGCAAATTATCAGCCAATTATTAAATTGTATAATTTTCTTTAACCAGCTCAATGTCTGCTGTTACAAGGCCCTGTTTGGGGGGAGTTTGTGCAACTTCTAAAGCTGGACTTTTTATTTTTTAGGTGCCTGTTGCTATTGTTTGAGCTTATGTGTTTTGGCTTGCTTATGTAAATGTGCTTTTGCATAAATACTTGGACATCTTTATTATTAAAAAAATAATTCAGTAGAAATGGAAAGCTTCTCAGAGGCATTGCTTTTGGGATTGCACTTCCCAAATTGCAGATTTATTTTTTTTTTAGAGATGAGGTTTTTAAAATTTGGCTTAGGAATGTGTAAAAAAAAAAAATCTAAACATCAATTAATAAATGATGTTTCATTTAATGATTAGGATGAGCTGATTATTATTAAAGTCACAAACCCAGTACATTAAGACCTTGTTCTGTGTTTAATCAAATGAATAATTTCATATCTGGTAACAAAGCTTGTGTAAGTAGAGATTTTTTGGAAGCAAAAGAAGATTTATTGTGTATTTAAAATATTAATGCTCACGCAAGCTGTATGTCATGGTTCAAGGCAGCTCTTGCAGTGAATTCAGAATTCCTGGTGGCTTATGTGTTCTGTACTTGTTAGAAATTGATTCAAAACATGACATTTCTAGTCATTTCAAGTCACCTCAGCTTCTAGTAAACAAGATTGAAAATATTTCTGGATGGTGACAATTTGAACTAGGCAAAGACTTAGTTTTAATGTAGTTATTTAACCATTTGTCGTTTGGAGGCTTTTTGGGGTTATTTTGATTTAAACTTCTGAATGGAAGGGAAACACATACAACTGGTGACCAGTAGTGGCTTCTGGTTTTCCTATGTGTTTGATTTGCTCTGAAAATATATAGTGATTACATTTATCTCTGGTTTTAGAACGACAAAGGTGTGCCCTGTGGATTAAAAAGCTCTGTGAACCCTCAGGAGCAGGCACAGGAACAGTGGGAAGGAAGAATAGGAACCTGTATGCAAAACTTCTGCTGCACATGCTCAAACAAGGTGTGCTAGAAGGTCCTTTTACCCATAAACCAGAGCCAGGAGTATTGAAAACCTTCCCTTCATACATGGTGGGCATAACTTTAACACAAACTTGCTTAAATATACCTGGAAATACTGTTTGAATTGGTGTAAATGGGAAAAACATTTCTGATTGGATCAAGTGGAATTGCATGTGTTCAGAACGGGAATTTATGTTGCAAATTTCTTAACTGGGAAATCTTTGAATGCTCAAAACCTTTTTTGAGACCTGTTTCTTCAAACTTAAAGTTCTATGAAGGCTTGTAAAAATAGGTGCTCTTAAAGAATAGATTGTTTTTCTCTAATTCTTTGGAGAAAAAAAGAAGTATTAAATAACTCTCAAGGCTGTATTTTGTCTTAATCAGTAGATAGTTCTTGTGAAAGGAACCATTTGCTTAAGTGAGGTGACTGTAGTAGTCTGAGCTCTCTTTCCATGAAGAAAATGCTGTCCATCATAGATATCAAGCCTCCAGTTTTTCTAAAGACCTGAATACACCTTATCAATCATTGGCATCAGTGTTAGTGACATAAAAATCCTAATTTATGCTAAAATTACCCATACTGAAAGTAGGAAAATACTGGAAAACATTGACACCCTTGTGTGTTATAACAATTTCCATGGGTTGGGAAGGTAACATTTGCACACCTTGCTGACTGCCATGGAAAAACAGTTGTTATGTTGCAGATATTCTTGGGAGAAACCACATGAACACTGTAAAGAATATATTGGTGTCACCATATTCTAGTGTATTCTATGTGTAAACATACTCGAGTGTTGACTTATCATTTATTTTTATTATAGTCAATTTATTTTGATGAACCAAACTCACCAAGAGTTGGGAGTAACAACCCAGAGTGCTTACCTGACTGGGTAATGGGAGAACTAGGTACCAGTGAATCCAAGCACAAGGAACCCTGGAATTTATCCTCTAAAGAGGAATCATCTTTAGCAACATCACTTGCATATGAGTAAGATTTCCCTCTTTGCTTTATTTGCTGTTTGATTCATATTTAATAGGTGTTTGACTTGATAAGCTCTGTGTGTTTTAATTTGTCTGTATGAATTTATTACACTCCATCACAGACTTCTCTGGTTGTACTTGATATGCAGAAACTCTGGTAATAGCTTCTAACCTGATGATAACTTTGATACTTTTCTGTTATTATATTCCTTTATTATGTCATCTCTGGCTTCTCTAACTTGTCTTCCATGTCCCACAGCTCTATCCTCTTTCCCTTCCTCTTGTCCTCCTTCCCCTTACAGCTGCAAACACTTAACATGGAAAATCAATGGGCCAGGCTGATCCTTTGAGGAATTTAGCAGCAGCTAAGAGAAGGTTTTATCTTGGTTTGGACTGGTGATTACTTTGGGGGTACTCTGGATGAGAAATAACCATGGACACCTTGTTTTAGCACCACTCTCTCTCTTCTCTTAATACTCTAGACATGAAAATAGATAATGGCTGTTGTTCTGACATCCTTGCTAACAAATAGGCTGGTACTTGGATACGTTTTCTCAGACTTCAGATATCACAGTGGCAAAGCACAGTGCTTACAAGACAAGACAGAATTCACAGAAAATTATTTACCTGGGAGAGGGAAGCACAGACAAATGTGGACAGGCAGTGAGGAAGAGGTGATGTGGTAAAAAGGCTGCATGGATGCAGAAGACTCTCAGGCTTGATTTTTCTTAAATGAGATCAAAACAATTCCTGTGCCCTTGGAGTTCTTGCACTGTCCTGTTTTCTGCATGCAGGTGTATGGATACTGAAGGGTGGTGTTAACTGCTGAAGCTGAGGTGGATTAATCTTTGCTGTTTCTGTACAGTTCAAAATAAAAGGAATGTGCAGCAAGCAAGTTGTGGGGAGAGTAAATGTGTAATAATGTAAGGAAAAGTCATCTAAGGTCATAATGCTGAAAAGAACTTTCATATCAACTATTTTAAAATATTTTTTATTTCCTCTATAGCACAGAAGTATAAGCAAGTATAGGGATGGGAGATTTAAAGCATGTTCTATCACTGCTCACAGGGTTGTTTTTTTTAGAGGAAACAGAATAGCATCTCCCTGCAGATAAAGAAATCTTGCTATTTCATAAAGCAGCCATGATAAAACACATGGCCAACAGGTTAAGTGTTCACTAAGAACTAAAACACTTGCAAAAAGTTGGATTGAATCCCTCTTTTTTTGCATGCATCTAACTTTTCCTTTGTCACACAACAGCAAATCTTGTTTATTTCCCATCAGCTTTATGAATCTTGGATTACAGAAGTCAAACTGGACCAGCTATACTACTTAGAAGGCTGAAAGTCAGAGGTGCTGCCAGTGGGATGCTCTGCCAGATTTTACTCTGTATTTTGCCCTTGCAATGCCTGAACAGTCTCACTCTGAGTTTGATTTGAAATGTTTTGATGTAGATCATGCTGCCTACTACAAATACCCAGGCTTTGTTGGTGACTAGCACCCCCTATGCCTAGATCCTGCATGTTGGTTGTTAGGATAAGGCAAACACTTCAGTGCTGCAAGTTTGCAGCTGTACAGTAGAATCCTGAATATCTGTAGCAATCCATCACTGTCTCTTTGCACAGGCTTGGAGGAGCCCCTGAGCTTAAGCTGCATCTATAAAGTTCTTGTCAGTTGGGTATAGAACTGTTTACAGAGCAGGTAAAGGGCTGAAATGTTTCAGGTTATTAAGGTTTTTCATGTTGGCTTTGAAAATAATTCAAATTGAGGGTGTGCCTGGCTGCCCACTTGGACACTACTGAAAATCATTTTGCTCTATCTTATTTTCTGAGAAGCTTAAATTTTCATTTCTTATTTACTTTTTTTCTAGTTTCTCTCATGCAGTGCAACTTTGCCCTGATTATCAACATCTATGTTCCTTTCTTTTTGAATATTGCATCTTAGTTATGGATGAAATTGCCTCGTTTGCTCATTTTGAAGTTAATGTTTAAACTCTGAGATCCTTGGTGAAAAAAATCACTCAGAGGCAGAGAGTGAATATTATTTGAAACTCAGTAGGCTCTGTACATGAGGAAGTAAATGTTTGTTCTGCTTCTGTATGAAACTTCTGGTTTGGTGTCATTGCATCATGAATATGCTCACAGGTTGCAGAAGTCTAAAGCTTTTTTTATGTGTTCACTTATTTTTTGGAAGTGGTTTAGCTTTTTTTTTTTTCTTCTGTTTTTTTAGTGTCTTGCTATTTATAATTTTTCAGCTATAATTTGGATAGATGATTTAGATTTGATGGTACTCCTGCAAGGTGCACCATGTTGTCAGAGTATCATGAAACTTTTCCTTTATGTAGCCATTAACTACAGGTAATTTTAACAGTCATTTAAGATGTAGCACTCAATAAATTAATCACTCTGAAGAGCCACAACATTCATACTGAAGATCTTCAGGTTGCTTACACTGAAGTACTCTGATAGGAACCTGTGGTTTTCCTAGCAGCCTTGTGGTTTAAGGAACAAAGGTGGAGAACAGAGACATTTCCAGCTGTGTAACCATACTCCTGCTTCAAGCTTGGTGCTACAAAGAGCTGTGGGGAAGAGATCTTCAAAAACCCTCAATTAAAAAAAAAGTGAAAAGGTTTGACCTTGTGAAAACAAGGCATGTGTTAAACTTTAGAAATATTTAGAGACTTCAACTAAACCTGTTAGGTGGCTTTGTGCCACCTCAAGGTACCTGCCATGGGTCTGGTCTGATTCTTTCTTGATCTCTGGCAGTAGCAGCATCATGATGAAAGTATCTCTCTGGGTGTTAGAAGCAGTAAAGCAATATCAGCACAACTCTCTCCTATTAAGCCCAGTCTACCATACTGAGATCTCTCCAAGGCCATATTTGCTGCATAAAAATACACCTAATTCCTCCAGATTCCTTCCTTGCACTGTCAGGGTGTTGTTTGAGCAGGATGAGGCAGTGTAGTTCTCCCTTCTCATCCACCCCCTGCTTGTCTCTGCTGATGGAGACCAAGGCACAGTTGCAGCCACTCTGGTGAGTTCTCTGGTGGCCTCTATTTCACATTATCTCCTGCCAGGAGGAGCAAATAAATGCTCTGGAATAAACTAGGGGTTTAAAGAAACCTGGAAGAGAACCTTAGCTCTGCTAATGGGGACTCACCCCAAGAATGGAGCTGTGCCCAGGGAAATCAGAGTTTACATTGGCACTGAGAAATTTTGATAACTGTAGAGTACAGAAATGAACCTTCACAAACAGAAACTCATGTGAAAATTGTGAGTTATGCAGGAAGAAAAAGTGAAGAGAACTGCTTCAGCTGGGATGTTTTGTGTTCAGATACTGCACTTGTATTCAGATATTAGCTGCTCCCAACGTAGAGATCCTGTCTGCATTTGGAGTGATGGTTTTGAGCAAGCCACCAGTGCAAGGAAAAGCTGGAATTCTCTCTGGAATCTGCAGTTTGCAGCGAGCACCAGCAGATGGGGATCTGGTTACATCAGACTTGGCACTGCTCAGTCTGCCTTAGGAGAACTCTATCCATAGGTGTGGGATCTAGGAGAGGACACACAGTTTGCATTCCAACCCTGACTCAGACTACAGCGTTTTCTCGGGGTAAATGCATAAGCAATAAGAAATGTTTGAGTCATTTTTTTGGATGTTTATCTCAAGATTCCCACTTTTAAAAGAAGCAAATGAATGGAGGAGTTCTTTCATAGCTATTACCTTGAGACACAAACTTCTATGGGTGAAGATTTTGGCTTTTCTATAAGAAATCATTCATCTGGATAGATAAAAAGGAGATAGACAAACCTCACTAGCAAACTAGGGTGTAAATGGCTAAGACCAAGTCAGCTAATGCTAGAAAGTTGCATCTTTATTTTGAAATAGGAATTAGTTTTAGGATTGTGTAGCTTAATTTGAACAGAAACCTGGTCTTTCTGACCCCACAGGAGAATTGTACTGTATGTTTATAGATAATGCCTGAAAAACACTGTTAAAGGTTAGTGTGTAGCTGTGCTGTTCCAGGAGGAACCAGTGAGTTTCCCTTACTTTGTTCCTGGTAGGAAATTATTTACTAATCTCCTTTATTAGCAGCAAATTGCTTCCTTCTCCCATGCTAGCTCACTGCTCTGGCTGAAGCAGGAGGTCACAAGGCTGGTGTCAACACTCTGCCCATTCTCTACTCACCTGCCATGGGAGGAAAAAGAAATAATCTTGTGATTTCTGAAGCCTGACTCATATTAGCAGAAGGCTGGAAAAGGGAGGGAACAGGTAGTTATGTGCTTGATAAAATTGCAGCCCATCATTAATGATCTTTGCAAATTCTGGTGATTGAATCAAGTAAAGCAACTTTCCCTCTTCAAAATAACAAATACAGAACTGAGAATATACCTAGACTTTATCTCCTCATTTTGTTAATTTAAAAACCTTGGTAACTTGGATATTTATTTGATATTTATTTGGATATTTATTGATATTCCTCAATCCCTAAATGCTAGGGGCATGATTTCTGTTTTCTCTCATTCAAACAATTGGTGCTTTATTAATTGTTAGGTAACCTGATTATTGTTCAGAAAAGAAGTCTGATAAAAGTGCAGATTTACTGACAGGCAAAGATTGTTCTCCTTTTAATCAAAGATAACTCTATCAAATGAAGCCTTGGCAAGAAATGCATAATTTGGAATGCCACAGACATTGTAATATTATATCTCTTGATCTTTTTTACCTCTAAGACTTTGCTTATCTAAACTGCTTACTGCTTTCTCATCCTGCATCCCTGTGTGCTGTTAGTATTTGTTAGTGCTGGAAGGGAAGACATGCTCCCAGTTGCTCTCTTGTTCCCTTGTTTTGCTGGAAACTGGTGGGCTTCATGAAGAAAAGTTTGTGTTTGTCTCCCTAGAAGTGAGTAGTTTACATCATACATCCAACAGTTGTCTGTCTGTTCATAAACAATTCATCTGGGTGTCTTTTTGGCACAACTTGCAGTCTAATTTGCTGCTGGCTGGAAAGAATGAAAGGTATTTTAAAAGGTTGGCTTGATTTTCATACACTGCAGCTAGTTGTAGGCAGGTGAGTGGACTACCAGGAGTTTGTGATTACTGGAATCTGTGTGGGATTGACACTGGGGTATATGTTGCAGAGTGGTGTGTTACTGGTTTGGATCTCTTGCTGTGTTTTGCTATTTAATAAACTCATAATATTTTTGTTTTATTTTGTTCCAAACTGTTTTGTTCTTTCACTGCTGTAGTTGAGTAAATTCAATTGGCCAGGTGTACTGGTGAATGTTTTCTTCACCTGTCTACTAGTCTTCATTTCCTTGTCTTCAAGTACTTTATTTATGACAAAGCTTTTCCACAAATCCCTGCCAACTTTTCTTCTGTACTGGACAGGGTACTTGCTCATTGCCCCATACATCCCACTATCAAATCAAACTGGAATTAAATACAACTAATACAACTGACTTGTTTCTTTGGCACATTCCTCTCCACCCTGGCCTTTCAACTCCCTGCTTTCCTACTGAGCTGCATGGGTAGTTCTTCCCCTTGCCTTCAGCTTTGTATGTGATGAGATATACCTTGATCTAACCTATTTCTTTTCCCTTGTGGTGCAGCCAACCATCACCTTAATTCCTTTTTGTTTTTTCCTCTTAGTTGCTGGACTTTATCCCGTGTTGTCTCATGTTTAGCAATTTTGATTCAAAAATGTTCTCTTGAATCAACCTTCTTGGTTAACTTGAATTTATTCTAAAATCTATGGGAGATGCTGGGTCATATAGTAACACCTTATAATATATTGTGATGTACATGATACTTCTGGTGGTGTTGGTGTGGGATTTTTTGGGTGTTGCTAATGGAATACTTAAGGCTTTTGTTTACCTTTCATGTGCCTATAAGAAGAATTATTTATTATTATTCTTCTACTATTTTGATCTTTACATCTTGACAATTATTTTGCCTTGTGTATTTGGACAGATTTTGCTTTCTGATTAACATCCTTTTGTGTGCCACCAGTTGTTGAAAAGGAATTCTTTGTGCTCTCTGCTGCTGACAGGGCCAGGTTGAAGTACAATGAGAAGGCAGGATTACGATCCCATTCCGTGAGCCCTCCTCAGCGGACACGGGAAGGGAACACCCCTCTGGCCACACCACTCTCTGTAAGATGCTGCTTTTTGCCATAAAACTTGCTCTAGTTTCAATGAACTGCTTTTTCAGTGTCCCCATGAAGCTGTTATTTGTCATTCCACGAGTCGTGATCCCTGTGTAGAGGTGGACATTGGGGAAGGAGGGATGGAAGGACTAAAGCTCATCAAAATCTGCCCTCTGCAAGTGCAGGGGGAAATAATTTCTTGTAGGATGCTCTCAGTTGATCCTCATGGTTGACCTCTGTTTAGTGTAGTGTTTAATGTCTGCTGCATTGTTTTCCCTAGGCTTGGCAAGCTGACTATATTGACATCATCTTGTGTTTTGCAACAGTAGATTAAAGAAAGCTGCAGAGATGTCTTTGGCTCTGTTTAATGATGGGTGACCTCTGAAAGTCTGAGTTTTGGACAGTTTGTTTTATCAACTTTCCAGAACTAGCATTATGGCTGATGGAGGGACATTAAACAGGCTTCATGTAAAACCTTTTTAGTCCAAACTATGTAATGATATTGTACATACAATTGCAAGCATTTACACTGAAAATGCCTCCTGACAAATATATGTTATCAGCAAGTGTGTTTGCTTTGCTGAGTGTGTTCTGTAGCCACATAGTGTCCAGTCTTTTGCTGGAGAGGTCTGCCTGCTGTAGTTCCTTCACCACAACCACTGCGTCTAGAATAACCTTCATTCCTCTGTGAAACTCTGAATGTGCTCTGTGTGGGTTATAGGGCTGCCCACACTCAGGTTTTAATGATATCAGAGGAACAGTTCACAAAGATTGCAGCTGGAAGGGGCTGTTGACACCTGAGCAACTCCTATAGAGTGTTCTTACCCTCCTGTTCTGGGCACACTTAGTAGGATTTCAAGTGCAAGTGGGATAAACTGGAAGCTTGCATCTGAGGTCTGTCTTTCTGAGGAAATCTGTCTTGTGCTATACATCTGGAAGAGAGGAGTAGCAAGGGGATGCTTTATCATGGCAGGCTGGGCAAAAGTTGAGTGGCTCTGCTTCATATGAATGTGCTTATGTGATTGTAAAGATACAAATGGAATTTTAAAAAGAAATGCCAGAATTAAAAAAAAAAAACACCACACAAAAAAACAAAACAAAACAAAACAAAAAAAAACCCAAACCAAAACCAAAACAAAAAAACCAGCCAGATGCTAGATTTACTAAATTTCTCCTTATTGGTTTCCTGTTTGTTTTACTTTTTTTTTTTTAATGGAACAGTTATTGCATAGAGGAGGATTTCCTTCAGTTGAAACCTGGATTTGGGGCTTTAAAGATTTGGGGGTTTTGTTGTTCTGTTGTTTTGCTTTTGTTTTGGTTTATTTTTTTTGTTTGTTCCCAGCTCTGCCACAGGCTTCCAGGACAGTGGTAGACAAATCACTTCACTTCATTGCTCTGCAGCTCCATATACTGGATTCTGCTGTGATTACCACTTTAAAAGGGCCTTTAAGTGCAATAATCCTCTCTTGCTTTGCCAAACAGTTTGATGGAGGCTTGGCTGGCTGGAACAAATACTATCTTGTTCTGTTGTCAGTGATGCACAGATGTTCAGGAATAATTCAGGCCCAGGTAGAGGAACAGGGAGTCTTTTAAGACAACATGAAGAATGGCCTCAACTAAGTGTTGGTTGGCTGAAGTCAAAGCTCCTTTCACTGTGTTCCTGGTGAAGGAGGAGATGTAAAAGGAGGAGCTCAAGTGCCTGTCCCCAAACCCCTCACCAACAAAACAATGGGGTGAAGGAATTCACTCTTCAGTGTTTTTCTAAATACTGTTGTATCTCAAAGAACATTTTCTGTCCCAGCTCCCCTGTTTGATAAAGTACCATCAGTAGTTATCCTACAGGAAAATCTTTTCTCTTCTGAAAGACATAGCCCTGAGCAACAGCAACTGCAGCCCCTGCTGAACACTGGAAAGCCTCTGCAGAGAGGACCCCTGGCCTCGAGCTGGGCAGCAGCTACTCTGTCCTCTGCTTTTGCACCTCTGCCCACAGTAATTATGCCTGCCTTGCTGTGTTTTCCTTTAATTATTCCTTTTTTTTTTAAATTTGAAGGCCAGTCAGGTGACCTCTCAATTCTGGATTNAAAAAAAAAAAAAAACCAAAAAAAAAAAAAAACAAAACAAAACAAAACAAAACCCAAACCAAAACCAAAACAAAAAAACCAGCCAGATGCTAGATTTACTAAATTTCTCCTTATTGGTTTCCTGTTTGTTTTACTTTTTTTTTTTTAATGGAACAGTTATTGCATAGAGGAGGATTTCCTTCAGTTGAAACCTGGATTTGGGGCTTTAAAGATTTGGGGGTTTTGTTGTTCTGTTGTTTTGCTTTTGTTTTGGTTTATTTTTTTTGTTTGTTCCCAGCTCTGCCACAGGCTTCCAGGACAGTGGTAGACAAATCACTTCACTTCATTGCTCTGCAGCTCCATATACTGGATTCTGCTGTGATTACCACTTTAAAAGGGCCTTTAAGTGCAATAATCCTCTCTTGCTTTGCCAAACAGTTTGATGGAGGCTTGGCTGGCTGGAACAAATACTATCTTGTTCTGTTGTCAGTGATGCACAGATGTTCAGGAATAATTCAGGCCCAGGTAGAGGAACAGGGAGTCTTTTAAGACAACATGAAGAATGGCCTCAACTAAGTGTTGGTTGGCTGAAGTCAAAGCTCCTTTCACTGTGTTCCTGGTGAAGGAGGAGATGTAAAAGGAGGAGCTCAAGTGCCTGTCCCCAAAGCCCTCACCAACAAAACAGTGGGGTGAAGGAATTCACTCTTCAGTGTTTTTCTAAATACTGTTGTATCTCAAAGAACATTTTCTGTCCCAGCTCCCCTGTTTGATAAAGTACCATCAGTAGTTATCCTACAGGAAAATCTTTTCTCTTCTGAAAGACATAGCCCTGAGCAACAGCAACTGCAGCCCCTGCTGAACACTGGAAAGCCTCTGCAGAGAGGACCCCTGGCCTCGAGCTGGGCAGCAGCTACTCTGTCCTCTGCTTTTGCACCTCTGCCCACAGTAATTATGCCTGCCTTGCTGTGTTTTCCTTTAATTATTCCTTTTTTTTTTAAATTTGAAGGCCAGTCAGGTGACCTCTCAATTCTGGATTAGTACAAAAGGTACTGTGGAGATGGATCACTTCTAGTATCAGCTTGTTGCCTGAAAATGCAGTATTTCGATTTTTGCTCAGTAAACTCAGCCATTGTAAAGGAGCCTGTTGCTCTGGCAATCAGTAAAATAAAGAAGAAGGTTAAGGTGAGGAAGCAGGCTAATTTATCCCCTGAATTCCTTTCTCAGCACAGTATTTTACTGGTAGTGGAGCTATTTAATCTAAAGCTGCCAGCAGTGTCATGACATTATTGGGCAGTGCAATGTAGACATGGCCAAGTCAATGAAAAGCTTTTTTTTCTTTCCAGGCTGTTTACCTGCCATCTTTTCTAATATTTTCTTTTACTTTTTTTTTTTTTTTTATGTTCCAGGACCCTTGCCATAAAAAACCCACTTCTTTGGATGACAGTGACCTTGAAGCACGTCTCAGTAGTTGGAATCTTGGGGTAAAATATAGCACATTACTTATTTTTCTTTCTCATTTTCTGCTTTTTCTCCCAAGTTGAAAACCCAGTTGTGTTTGGAAGAGAGGACAGCTAAAGTTAGGAGGGATGAGAGCAGGTTTTTAATCAAATACATCAGCTTTGTTTGTCTTTTAAAATAAAGTCATGAATTATCATGTTGTGATATTAATCAGTTACCAAATAGCCCTTGTTCTCCCTATGCTGTTGTCAGTCCAGAGGGATATGAGAGCATTTAAAACCTTGCCCATTGCACTCAGTGTTTTGCACTGATGGCCAAGTTCTCTCCCTTCAGTAAAAACATAGATGGGAATAGAGAATAATAACTTTCTGGTGTCTTCCTTGATATTTCTCCTTGCTTCTCAGAGAGAGAGAAGTCTTGGGCTTGAGACATTCCTGGAGCTGCCTAATTTTCCCCAAACTGAAGGTGGAGATCAGTGCAGATCTTAGCCAGGGTGCATGGCACTGCCCCTTGGAGCCCCTTGTCTTTTCTAGAGTCACCCAGGACTGATTTCTGGCACCTCCAGACTTACAGGAATATATTTTTTGTGGAGTTGTAGCTCTGTGAAGCAGGGTGAGTGGATCTCCAGGCAGCTCTTCAATGGCAGAGAACTCACATTTGTAGAAGCAGTCTGCAGGTGTCTGAGCAGATGTGCAAGCAGCCACTTGCAGACTGGGATATTTGGGCTGTGTAAATAGCTGGATCATAGGAGCAGATAGTTGTAATACCTGGAGCTTTTAAAGCTGCTTCAAGGGGGAAACTTGCTCGTGGCCATTTTACAAATTGTTCCAATTGATGCTGACAAAGAATCTCTTTATATCCAGCATTTTTATATCAGTGTTGATCTGCCTGCTTGCTTATCTCTTGGATTTTATTTGTTTTGTGTTTCTTTTTCTAATTGAAATTCCAGTTTGCAATCATGTTGTGTTGATAATGGATGGTTATTAAACTCTGATGATCCTCCAGTGATATGGGAGCTCTCTTGGATAACAAATTGGCTACTGTGACACATAAATCAGTTTTTCAAGTCTCCTCTCCAGGGATAATTAAACAAGTCACTAGTGAGAGAGTTTGATTGCCCTGATAAGGCTTGTTGGGAGTTACCTGATAAAGAGGATTTGAGGTTGTAAAAAAGAGGTGTGGAAGTGGGTGCTGGTGAACAGTGGGTCCCTGCTGTGGATCTTGGGCTCCAGTGGGGTCTTAAAGGGTCAGGAAGTTTGAAATAGAGTCTTATACTTAAAGAAGAATATATAATTAAAAGGAAAATAAATAATTACTAAATGATGGCAGCACTTCTGAGTCTCTAAGGCCTGAGTGTGTGACGTGACTGCTATTTTTTGTGGTTTTTTTTGCTCTAGGAGCATCTATCATTTAATAGCTAAGCACATTGCAGGCCATTTGAGAAACTTAATTTACAAACCATCTGACCTGAGATACAGAAGACCCTTGACCCAAGAATACTTGAGACCTGGGGGAAAGTTAGATAATACAGAAGTGTATTTAGGAAATACAGAATGACTTTCACTTTGAACTGCCTAATAAAAAGAAGAGTTGTTTTTGAAAAGCTCAAGGAGAAAATGGTGAATCAAAGTTTCTAGTTGGACAAAGAATGTTTGCTTCTGTACATTTTTATTGCAATAGTAGGGACAGAGCTGATCCTGGGAATTTTGGCCAAGTCCTTACACAAGTATTTTTCTCAGTAAGAATCCTTGAAATTTTAGGAAGCTATTCTTATTTGAAACAAGTCTACCTGGACTAGTATGTAGGTGTGACAAAGCAGCTCTCTTAAATATCCCAGGAAATTTAGCATTTCATTTTAGGTAGAGCACATACAAAGAGATTGTACCCTGGGGAAACAGCAGAGGGTTTTTTAATCAGGGAGAAATCCAATTCCTGGAATTCAGCCAGGACAAGAATTAACTCTTTAGCTTTTACCAGAAGTGGGGTGTGATCTCCAATACAAAGAACCTGGACAGCCAGGTCTTGCCCAGGAGAGTTTAGAATGGGAAATGCTATTGCCTCATAAGGGTTTAAGACAACTTAGAGTAAAGAAATTCCAAGGTCTGTGGCTTGCATTTTGTTCTCTTTCCTTGGAGGGATGAGGTGTAACGCGGGGTTAAAGGAGATGCAGGCACAGGCAATTCTTGGGTGGCTCCAGCAACAGTGGATGTTCTGCCTGTTTTGTGTACTTGGCTCACATCTGCCTGTGTCTTTCCAGTCTAGTTAAGCTCAACCATTTCTGTACAAACCCATTTGATTATCTTTTGTTTGGTTTCTTAGTCTGTCTGCTTACTATAAACATACCTACTGTATATGTTGTGGCGTTGGAGGGCAGCAGCACTGCACAAACTTTCCCACAGTGAACTCCAAGTGGTGGTGTGACTTCAAAAAATAAATTCAGCTTCCATGCTGACAAACAATCTTCGTGTGCTTTAATGTCCTTCCACTAAGTCTGCAGAAGCAGCATTAAAGTGAACTTCCCTACAAATTATGATGTTAGATAAGAATGTCCTTACTCAAATTTCCTGAAGCTACTCAGCAGTTATTTCTGTAGGGAACATGCTGGCTGGCTGGGTTTGTTAGATTAAAGTAAGAACTTAGGGCAAGGTTCAGTTTAGTTGTTTACCATTTCAAAATCTTAAGTGTTCTTAACTCTTTCATGTGTGTTTTTTCCATCCTTGTTTTGAAAACAATCACATTTTGTCTTTGAAGAAGCTTAAGGGGGAATGTGGAACAAGCCTGCTGATCCAAATGTGGTTTCTTTCCCTGAATCTTAATATATACAACATACCTTCTGACTCTGTTCCTGAACTGTAATAAGCTGCAGTTGTGCATTGCTGAAGATAAGTACACCTTGATAAACATCTTCCAAAGAATGGAATGTGACTTTGGAAGGGGGTAGAATGGAAGCATAACATGAACGTTGTCACTGTTGTGGTATTTGCTGGCTCAGAAGAGCAGCAGCTTTGGTGTAAGTTTCTGGACTATCACAGCTATGAAGCCTGTACACTATTTTATCAGCCTGAGGGATGAAGTATAGATCATGTCCTGAGGATGAGTTTTGTGCAAGTACTTAGTGCTCAAATTGCCCTTTTTCTGCCCTGCCTTTGCATTTGGGGAGGGCATTTCAGCTTGGCTTGTTTTATCATTGCTTGCACTGGTAGCTTCAAACTGTACACTTCAAAAACGTTTCATTTTAACCACTTTAGGTGGTGTTAAAAGAAACAGATTGAAAATACCAAAGTTAAAAATTATGGCTAATTTGCCCCAAATTCAGTTTTGGAATCGGTGTCTCTGTGCAGATTTCTGCCATACCTTTTTCCACTTAGGAAAATAAGTATATTTTCATGAAGGGGATGATTTTCATTAAGTAATGGGGATCTCTTAAGGGGGCTCTGCTCATCCAAAGCCTTCCCAGCTCTGCTTTCTGAGGCCTCAAATAGTGGAAGGTGACCGTGCCAGTCCTCACAAACTGAAACAGTCTGACTGCTGCACAGGAGAATCCAAAATCTTTTCTACAAAGAAATTCAAAATGCCATTTTTGTTAAGAAGTGGTATTTACAAATTAGAGTTCAATTCCAGTTCAAATAAAGATGTCTTTCATGATGACATTTATTTGGTTCGTGCTCTTAAAAAAAGCATGTGATTTACTGTTCTTCTCATGGCAGCCCTTCAGATTCATACATATGTATTTTGGTTTGTCTTTGACCTTTTGCTTATTATTTTTACATTTGCATGTTTCTCATAAATAAAAGCTTTTTTTCTTTTTTGGGCATTCTTTATTGTGATATTCCCTCTTTAATGTGGTATAATTTTGAGAACAAGAAGTTTTGCAGAAGACCAGCATGAAAAGAATGAATGTTGAGACATTAAATGTTTACAGATCAGTTTAAGTGGATATAATCCACAACAAGTAACAAAGTGGGAACATTTAACTTCAAAGCACATATGGCTGCTGTTACAAAATCAAAAAATGCAAGACTTAGGCCATAGAAAGTATTAGAGCCACATTTTTCCTTCCTTCTCATAAACAAGCAGGATATACCTTAGCTTTTTAGATTGGTTTTGAAATGAAGGGTGTAAACAGCTGAATTTCATGGGCAGATAAAGTATTTGAATTAATTGTAAATATTTACAATAATTCTTAGCTTTAAAAAGGCAAAAGCAAAGGATGTTAGGATTTATTTTGCATGAGAGAGGGGACTTTTGGAATATAATTAAGCCTTTGAAATTTGGTTCTGCAGCTTTAGCCTTCTCAAAATTCCACCAGGTATTGGTGAAGGCTTTCGATGTTTGCTGCAGATCAGGGCTCTGCCTTGAACATTTGGCAAGCTGCCTTCAGCCCTCAGTGGAATGGATGGGGAATTAGGAATAAAGGAGCTGCATGGAAGGGTATAATACTAGAAAATTTAGAGATTTTTGATTAGAAAATACTATGCAAACAAAATCTGCATTGGGTTTTCTGGGTTGGAATTTCTGTATTTTAATTTTTCTCTGTCTTTCTCCTTTTCCCCTCTTCTCACCCTGTACTGTTACCTGTCTTCTGAGGTTACTGCCCCATGATGTTCTAATTCTTGTTTTCCTCTCCTCTTCTGTGTCCAAAATATCATTTGAAAGTTGGTGCACATGGGATTCCTTCATTCACTACTGGCTACTCATGTTTTTGGATGCCAGTCAATAATAATAATAATAATAATAATAA
>VYZU01069907.1:12033-24197 GCA_013401355.1 Ceyx cyanopectus
TTTAAGGTCAACACAAGGAAGAACTTTTTCACAGTGAGGGTGACAGAGCTCTGGAATGGGCTGCCCAGGGAGGTTGTGGAGTCTCTTTCTCTGGAGACACTTAAGACCCGCCTGGATGTGTTCCTGGGTGACTTGGTCTAAGTGATCCTGCTCAGGCAGAGGGGTTGGACTAGATGATCTTCTAGGTCCCTTCCAACCCCTAATATCTGTGAATCTGTGAATCTGTGAATTCCTTAACCTTCCTGTCTTCTTTCCAGAAAAAAACTGGTAAATGATTTGAACAACAAGAGGGAAGAGGTTGGCCTTTCCAGAGGGATGCTTACATAGCCAGCTTGCCTTGGATTTTCATGGCAACATTTATCACTGGTGTAAACAGTGAGGAAAACTTCAGGGCTTTGCACTGTTGACACTCTCTAATAATCTGACTGGAACAAGAATGATTCCAGCCTCTCATTGTGAGGTTAATTTAAGTCTTACAATGTGGCATTTAGTATCCCCATGCTCCCACCACTTTATCACAGTTATTACCTGGAACAACCACAGATAATAAAATTACATACAATTTCCTTATTTTAGCAATGTTTAGTACCAGTAATGATGTCTTTATGTTGTTCTTCATTCAAACAATTTGAAATTTGCTTTCTGTTGCTGTTGCATAAAAATTCATCATACAGAAATATGTTTTTACAGTCCCTCTCCAGGCTTTGGATCAGCTTCCTTCAAGCACTGGAAGGTTCTCTAAGGTCTCCCTGGAGCCTTCTCTTCTCCAGGCTGAACAATGCCAGCTCCCTCAGCCTGTTTTGGGAGCAGAACTGTTCCAGCCACCTGAGCATCTCTGTGGCCTCTTCTGGCCCCACTCTATCATCTCCATGTCTTTCCTGTGCTGAGGGCTCCAGCGCTGGATGCTTCCAACTGGAAGCTGTATCCATTTTGAAGCCTTCTTTCTGATAGTGTTTGGCATGTTCTTCTGAGCCGCGAAAATGTTTCTGATTGTTAACTAGGAAGCTGCTTTGCTCTGTGTTGTTTATTATTGACATGATGTCACTCCTACACATCTCATCCCAGCCAAAATTAAAGAGGTGTCCTCCTTAAGAGCTGACTGTCACAGCCTGTGCAAGATTCTCTGGAGGTTGTCCACTCTCTTCATGGCCTAAACTTTACCTAACTGAGCTGAAGATGCCATTCTGTGATGTGTGTTTTTGAGCTGTGACTTGTTTCTCTCTATATCCAGTTTTGGAATAAGTGTTGATCCAAAGAAAAATTTTCTATGCCTGAAAGGTGTAACCCTGGGATACCTGGTGTCAGTGATGTTGAATCAAAACTGAAGAAGACATTGTACTCCTTAGTCATAAAGGGGTTTTGAGTTTCCAGATAGAGAAAATTTTGTACCTCTTTGTTTCAGAAATTATGGGACAGAAGGTGAACTCTCAGATTAACTATGTAATTGAAGAGATAATATAGTGCAGTAAAAATCACAGAATCACAGAATCACAGATCTTAGGGGCTGGAAGGGACCTAGAAGATCATCTAGTCCAACCCCCCTGCCTGAGCAGGATCACTTAGACCAAGTCTCTCAGGAACAGATCCAGGCGGGTCTAAGTGTCTCCAGAGATGGAGACTCCACAACCCCCCTGGGCAGCCTGTTCCAGAGCTCTGGCACCCTCACTGAGAAAAAGTTCTTCCTTGTGTTAAGCCTAAACCTCTTGTGCTCCAACTTGCACCCATTGCCCCTCGTCCTGTCATTGGACGACATTGAGAAAAGTCTGGCTCCATCCTCTCTACACTCACCCTTAACATATTTATAAACATTAATGAGGTCTCCCCTCAGTCTCCTCTTCTCCAGGCTAAAGAGCCCCAACTCTCTCAGCCTCTCCTCATAAGGGAGATGCTCCACTCCCCTAATCATCTTGGTGGCCCTGCGTTGGACTCTCTCCAGCAAATCTCTATCTTTTTTGAACTGGGGTGTCCAAAACTGGACACAGTACTCAAGGTGGGGTCTCACCAGTGCAGAGTAGAGGGGGAGGAGAACCTCTCTTGACCTACTGGCCACACTTCTCTTAATGCATCCCAGGATGCCATTGGCCTTCTTGGCCACGAGGGCACATTAAAAATAGCCTTTATAGGGAATGACAGTGCATTTTTTTAAAGGCTAGAAAGAACATCAAAAACATCTCAGAAAACTCCTGAGAAACTCGACTAGCAGGACAGCTCCAAAGAGAGATAGGTGCAACAGCCAGCCATTACTACTGTAGCTAGAAAACAAAATGAACTTCATAAAAAGCTTCCTACTTCCACAAAAAGCCCAGAATGAATCAGTTACCTTAAAGCAGAAAAAACTGCCACATGGTAAAGGTAATTAATTATGGCAGCTCTGGGGAAGCAAATTGTCTGTTTGGAAAGTCATGTTCCCAACTGCTCTCTCTGGAAACACAGCACTAGACAGAGGAATTTTAACAGCACTGAGAATGTGGCCATCAGTTACTCGATGGTATCTGCATAGGGCAGCCCAGTTTTTTGATTTGCACTGAAACAGCTAAGGAGAAGCACTACCATGAGGACACATCAGTTCAGCAACTGAAATCCTGCTGTCAGCAGAGAAGGCCACTGTGGTCAGAAGGAAAAGCAGCCCCACAAGGTATCTGTCAATACGGCGGTTGTTGAATCTTTTTGGACTCTATGACCTATGAGATCCAGGAGAGGGAACTACTCAGTGGGGCCAGTTTTTGGAAAGAGCCTTGGAAGGACCAACTTATAGGAATCTCAGGGAGCAAAACAGTTTCCAGCTCACAGCCAGGTGACCTTGCAGTGGAGAGAGTGAAGCTGCAGTGACCAAGAAGGAAGGGTGGAAATCACCAACCACAAATCAAAGAACTGAGAAACACTGTTCTTTCTTCCTGGAACCCCATCCTGTGGGTCTGGAGAGAGGAAAAGCAGTGCAGCTTGACATGTCTGGAGATAAATGAGTGATGATTGACTGACAGGATAAGTCTTGGGGGTCTGATTTAAAATACAACTACAGGCCTTCTTCATGCTGAGCACAGCTTTCCTTCCCGCAACTGAGGTTGACCCATCCCTGCAAGACATCTCACGCATCCTCTGCTTGAGAGGAGGCAAGCAGCAGCACAGATGAAGGATGGAGTCTGGATCCACATGAAAACCTGGCAGACTGGCATTAGACCCTGCTGTGAAACTGAAGTCTGCACCTCATTAGGCAGATATGACCCTCAGTGTACATTTTTTAGCATCCTGCCAGCATGGAGTTCAGCAGGAGCAGCAGTTTCTGAGGCAACTGGAAACCAGCCTGTGAGTATTGTGGTATCACACTGCACTGTGTATCTCCTGTCATGTAACAGTTATGCTTAACTGCCTGTACCAGATTGCTCTCCAGTTCCACTCCCTGGACATATTAGCAGTTGTGGCTAACTGATTCATAAAGTTGTAGCTTTCCTTTTTCCCAACCTAGTTTGCTTCTTCAAGCTCCAAAAAAAAGTGCTTATGATTTAGAAAACCTGGTGAAGAGTTAGGAAGGCTGGCATTGTGTCTTGGCTTAAGAGGAACCACTGAAATCCAACAAGGTTCAGAAGCACTTGCCTCAGGTGATTGGAAGCAAAACCACTGGGAACTTGTCCTAATTTAAGTCCTTTCAGCTTGCTATATTTATTTAAGACTCATTTCTGCAAGACATTGGACATCTGTGGACGTTGTCTGTTCATTTGGAATGTTAGAAGCATGCTGAAGCCAGTGAATCACAAAATCACAGAATGTTAGGGGTTGGAAGGGACCTAGAAGATCATCTAGTCCAACCCCCCTGCCACAGCAGGATCACCTAGACCAAGTCACCCAGGAACACATCCAGGCAGGTCTTAAGTGTCTACAGAGAAGGAGACTCCACAGCGCCCTTGAGCAGCCTGTTCCAGAGCTCTGTCACCTTCACTGTGAAAAAGTTTTTCCTTGTGTTGACCTTAAACCTCTCATGCTCCAACTTGCACCCATTGCCTCTCGTCTTGTCATTGGATGACATTGAGAAAAGTCTGGCTCCATCCTCTCTACACTATCCCTTAACATATTGATAGACATTAATGAGGTCCTCCCTCAGTCTCCTCTTCTCCAGGCTAAAGAGCCCCAGCTCTCTCAGCCTCACCTCAGAAGGGAGATGCTCCACTCTCTTAATCATCTTGGTAGCCCTGCGCTGGACTCTCTCCAGTAAATCTGTCTTTTCTGAATTGGGGTGCCCAAAACTGGACACAGTACTTGAGGTGGGGTCTCACCAGTGCAGAGTAGAGGGGGAGGAGAACCTGCCTTGACCTGCTGGCCACACTTCTCCTAATGCATCCCAGGATGCCATTGGCCTTCTTGGCCAATGCAGGGCACATTGTTGGCTCATGGTCTCCAGGACCTGTCAAAAATATGGACAGTGGCCTAGCAATAACCTCTGCCATCTCTCTCATCACTCGTGGGTGTATCCCATCAGGGTCCATAGACTTGTGGATGTCCAGTTTGCTCAATTGATCTCTAGTCCAAGACTCTTCAACTGAGGAAAGAACTTCCTCCCTCCAGACTTCCTCTGTGGTCTTGGAGACCTGGGACCCCTGGTAGCTGACCTTAGAAGTAAAGACTGAGGAGAAGGTGGTATTCAGTAACTCAGCCTTCTCTCTGTCCTCGGTCACCAGGGAACCTGCTTCATCCAGTAGTTACATTACCTCTAGGCTTCTATTTGCCTCCAACATACTTGTAGAAGCTTTTCTTGTTGTCCTTAACCTCCATTGTCAGCTTAATTTCAAGAGAGGTCTCAGCTTTCCTTGTTGCATCCCTGCATCCTTTGACAACTATCCTGTATTCTTCCCAAATGGCCTTTCCCTCCTTCCATGTTTTATATATTTCCCTCTTGATCATAAGATTTACCAGTAACTCCCTGCTCAACCATGCAGGTCACCTAATTATCTTATTAGATTTCCTCCTCTTTGGGATACACTGATCCTGAGCCTGGAGCAAATGGTGTTTGAATATTAGCCAGCTTGCTCGGGCCTCCTTGCCCTCCAGAGCCCTGTCTCATGGGACATTTCCAAGCAGTTCCCTGAGAAGGCCAAGGTTGGCCTTTCTGAAGTCCTGCTTGTGGCCCTATGCCTGCCATCTGCAGTTCTAAACTCCACCATCTCATGGTCACTACAGCCAAGGATGCCTCCTACCTTCACATCCTCAGCCAGTCCCTCTTTGTTTGTCAGTACAAGGTCTAGCATCACTCCTCTCCTTGTTGGCTCCTCCAACATCTGCATTAGGAAGTTATCATCAATGCTCTGGAGGAACCTACTGGACTGAGCGTGCCTGACTGTGCAACTTTCCCAACAAATGTCAGGGTGATTAAAGTCCCTCATGACAACCAGATCCTGTGATCTCAAGGCTACTTCCAGCTGCTTGTAGAAGGCCTCTTCAACTTCCTTATCCTGATCACACAATGATCAGGACCTATCCTTCAATGATATGGTGACCTGCTCCATTGATGTGGGAAGGGCTGTGGATGTTATCTACCTGGACTTCAGCGAAGATTTTAATACAGTTCCCCACAGCATCCTCATGATAAACTGTCTGCCCTAGATGTGGATGGGCTCACACTCTGCTGGATCAAGCACTGTTGGGTCGCGGGGTCCAGAGAGTGGTGGAAAATGAAGTTAAATCCAGTTGGTGGCCAGTCACAGGAGGTGTTTCACAGAGCTCAGTGCTGGGGCCACTCTTGACAAGGAGATTGAGAGCATTGTCAATGTTTGTGGATGCCACCAAGTTTGTGGGAGTGTTGATCTGCTTGAGGGTAGGAAGGGTTTTCAGAGGGACCTGGACAGGACAGATCAATGATCTGAGGCCAATTCTATGGGCTTCAACTGGGCTTGGTGCTGAGTCCTGCACCTGGGCCACAACAATCCCATGCTATGCTACAGGCTTGAGGAAGAGTTGGAAACCTGTCTGGCAGAAAGGGATCTGGGGGTTTTGATTGACAGCCAGATGAACATGAGCCAAGGCCAACGGGATCCTGGCCCGCATCAGATATAATGTGGGCAGCCCTTTTGGGTGCCACAGTATAAGAAGAACAACAAGGTGCTGGAGCAGGTCCAGAGAAGGGCAATAAAGCTGGTGAGGAATCTTGAGAATATGTCTTATGATGACTGGCTGAGGGAACTAGGATTATTTATCCTGAAGAAAAGAAGGCTGAGGGGAGCTGTAATTGCTGCCTACAACTACCTGAGTGAAAGTTGTAAAGAGATGGGTGTTGGTCCCTTCTCCCAAGTCACAACTGGTAGGATGGGAGGACTCTGAGGCAAGGGAGGTTTAGGTTGGGCATTAAGAAAAACTTCTATACCAAAAGGATTATCAGTGACTGAAACAGACTGCTCAGGGCAGTGGCTGAATCGCCATCCCTGGTCGTATTTAAAAGCCATCTAAATATGGTGCTTAAGGATGTGGTGTAGCAGTGGCCCTGGTAGAGTTAGATAATAGCTGTACTTGATCTTAAAGGTCTTTTCCAACCATAGTAATTCTTTGTGTGATTCTGTGTATTATTTATATTGATTATTTATATTTCTTACTAGCCATATATATATATATTTATATCATATGTAAAAGCAGCTGGCTTACTGCCTGACGTGACTGTGCTTTAGGGAGCTACTTTAAGGAGTAGGTCATCTCAGTGACTATAAATCAATTCTTTTTTTCTGCAGTCAGCTGATTGGCTCTGGAAAAGCAACAGTGTAAACCCTGCTTGACTGTAGTCCAATGCCGATGTTGGTGCTGCTGCCTATGGAACTTCTCTGCTGCTGGTGCCAGAGAAGCACTGCTGAAGCAATTGGAGCTGTGTCAGTTTACAACAGCTGGGCATGTGGCCCAAGTCATTGTCTCTTCCCACGGCCCAGGAAAACATGTCTTTATATGGAGATAAGTCAGAGACCATGGGGCTTTTGACATGTAGAATACACTCTCACCAAATTTTGTCCCCTCCTATTTACTACTTGAGATATGTATCTGAAAAAGCTGATAGCTTTGAAGCTTTGTTACAGTTCAGCAGCCTCCTCTTGCTCATCAGTGCCCCTTTGGGTGGAGGGGAATTTTCAAAGTGTTTCAGTCTCTAGGAAGTGAACACACATAATTTGCTATTTTTTTTTTCTTTACTCTCCCTCATGCTGCTGCCACTGAAGCTGTCAGACTGTCACTTATCACAGGAGTGGACAGGACTGCATTCACTGAGGTGAGCTCTGGGGCACCTGTGGTCCAACAGCCAGAGGCAGAAGCTGAGACAGTGACCTCTTCATGCNTTAAATTTTCCCCTGTAAGTAACAAAAACAAGGAGTGAAGCTTATTTTTTTCTTTTTTTCCTTTTCCTTCTTTTCACCTTTTTGTCCCTTGATAAACATGGTTTCGTGAGTGTTCCATTGCAATTATGTCTTCCTAACAGTGTGATTATAAAAGTGTGTTCACCCTTTCATTCCATCATGCACAGGTTATTTGTATACTGGGATTTCAGGGACTTTCCCTCCATCTTGCCAATTGTTTTCCAGGACTTATGTTTGGATGAATTGATCTGTGGGGAGATTAATAGTTTATTTTGGAAAAGCCTAAAAGAGTTCAGTTAATCTTCTTCTAGGCTTTTAATGGCCTTTTTGACTCAGCGTAGTGATTTAACTGCGCAGCTAAGCCCCATGTAATGCTTTGTCACTTCTGAAATATTAGTAGTTTATTTAATAAGGAAAATACATTATATTAGCATTATGGGATAATGGAAGTGAATCCAAAATACATGGTGTTTTGGTCTCCAGGAGCTACAAATCAGGTTTCCAGCATCTAAACTGTTTGCTTCATTTAATGTCTCCTTGAATAGGCTGAGCTGAAGGNCCCTGGTAGAGTTAGATAATAGCTGTACTTGATCTTAAAGGTCTTTTCCAACCATAGTAATTCTTTGTGTGATTCTGTGTATTATTTATATTGATTATTTATATTTCTTACTAGCCATATATATATATATTTATATCATATGTAAAAGCAGCTGGCTTACTGCCTGACGTGACTGTGCTTTAGGGAGCTACTTTAAGGAGTAGGTCATCTCAGTGACTATAAATCAGTTCTTTTTTTCTGCAGTCAGCTGATTGGCTCTGGAAAAGCAACAGTGTAAACCCTGCTTGACTGTAGTCCAATGCCGATGTTGGTGCTGCTGCCTATGGAACTTCTCTGCTGCTGGTGCCAGAGAAGCACTGCTGAAGCAATTGGAGCTGTGTCAGTTTACAACAGCTGGGCATGTGGCCCAAGTCATTGTCTCTTCCCACGGCCCAGGAAAACATGTCTTTATATGGAGATAAGTCAGAGACCATGGGGCTTTTGACATGTAGAATACACTCTCACCAAATTTTGTCCCCTCCTATTTACTACTTGAGATATGTATCTGAAAAAGCTGATAGCTTTGAAGCTTTGTTACAGTTCAGCAGCCTCCTCTTGCTCATCAGTGCCCCTTTGGGTGGAGGGGAATTTTCAAAGTGTTTCAGTCTCTAGGAAGTGAACACACATAATTTGCTATTTTTTTTTTCTTTACTCTCCCTCATGCTGCTGCCACTGAAGCTGTCAGACTGTCACTTATCACAGGAGTGGACAGGACTGCATTCACTGAGGTGAGCTCTGGGGCACCTGTGGTCCAACAGCCAGAGGCAGAAGCTGAGACAGTGACCTCTTCATGCATCACACACCACTTTTGGGGTCAGAAAGGAAGTTTCCCTTGTCCACTGTTGGCATGACCTGTTCAAAGTCTTTGTCCCCTCCCAATATGATGGCAGATGTGTCCAGAGTAGAAAGCAACAAGGATGGAGCAGCTTGTCTAATGCAGTCCATCAGTCCTGGCTCTGAATAGTGTGAGCTTGGTGGGCAATAACACCTGTATCCCTGCTCCAAATGGGCTTTGAACCTCCTGTTGCAGCTGCAGAAGGATTTTAGCTATGTAGAATATGTCCCCTCATTCATTTATTACTTTCCTCTCACTCTGTTTTTCTCTCTGACACAATGCATGATCAATGTTTTATTTCTCTTATTACGTTATCCACTGCAGTTCTGGTTTTGTTACCATTGTTCTTTACCTGCTACTGCTGGGGATATTTTGCAAAAGGTATTTTCAAAGTCCACTCTCCCATTTTCCTCTTTTCCTCCCCTGAATGTTTGGAAAGCTCCATCTTTCCCTGAGTAGCCAACCTTCCTGCACCTTAGTGAGCTGAGCTGGTTTTCTCACAGCAAAGCCCAGAGAATTAATTACAACTGTTATGTAAATTTAAGACATGGTCTGATGAAAAAAAAGAATGTTTCCCAGGTTGAGGGAGAAGAGGGTAGAAAAATGTGCCTAACATAAACCAGGCAGTATCTGCGTGTTGGGCTAATCATCTGGAGTGTTGCTAGATGATCATTATTTATAAGAACAGCACAATTCTGTGATAAAATGGTCTCCTGACAGAGCTGATATGTTTCCAGGTAACCACTGAGTGTCAGGCTGCTTTCTGCTCTGGCAAACCATCCTGAGACCCAAAGATGGTTCTGAATAACTTTTTTTTTTTTTTTTTTTTAAATTTTCCCCTGTAAGTAACAAAAACAAGGAGTGAAGCTTATTTTTTTCTTTTTTTCCTTTTCCTTCTTTTCACCTTTTTGTCCCTTGATAAACATGGTTTCGTGAGTGTTCCATTGCAATTATGTCTTCCTAACAGTGTGATTATAAAAGTGTGTTCACCCTTTCATTCCATCATGCACAGGTTATTTGTATACTGGGATTTCAGGGACTTTCCCTCCATCTTGCCAATTGTTTTCCAGGACTTATGTTTGGATGAATTGATCTGTGGGGAGATTAATAGTTTATTTTGGAAAAGCCTAAAAGAGTTCAGTTAATCTTCTTCTAGGCTTTTAATGGCCTTTTTGACTCAGCGTAGTGATTTAACTGCGCAGCTAAGCCCCATGTAATGCTTTGTCACTTCTGAAATATTAGTAGTTTATTTAATAAGGAAAATACATTATATTAGCATTATGGGATAATGGAAGTGAATCCAAAATACATGGTGTTTTGGTCTCCAGGAGCTACAAATCAGGTTTCCAGCATCTAAACTGTTTGCTTCATTTAATGTCTCCTTGAATAGGCTGAGCTGAAGGCTCAGAAGCACAGATTGATGAAATTTGGAGTCATCTTTGCCTTCTAGTTGTCATTCTTCCTGAAAACCTGCTTCTCTTCAGTCATGTCATACTCATCAGCTTCTTATTTTATCTTGCTGAAGAGGTCTCTTGTCAGTTTACTTCTTGTACCTGATATTCCAATTTATATACAAGTTTGGAAATAGCATTGCAAAGTTTTATGTAATGAACGTTTGAAACTCTTAAAGATGCAAAAAAAAAAATATGGCTTATAACAATAAATCAGATTTCAGGCTGCACGTGCTGTCACCCTTCTCCTTCTAGATCAGACAAGGGAGAACCTTTAAAACTGCTTATGGGGGATGGAGCCTGTGCTGCTCATTGCTTCAAGATATTGTGGGATCTAATAATCAGTGAAGCCATGCAAAATTCTTATGGCTTAGATTTTCAATTAATATAGGGCAGCTGTAGAATTAACATGCATTTAACATACATTAACATGCATTTATTTCAGCTGGAAGGAAGTATAAAAATCTGTTAAGTCAGTTTTGGTTTTTTTCCATTTTGTTTCATGGATATCTCACTTTCCAGTGGAACGTTTTCTGAAATTTCCCATTTTTCAACCCATGTGTGACTAAATTCAGTATCTTGATGATAGAAATACTCAATGACTGCTCTGAACTTAAAACATAAAGAGCTGCTACAGCCTGGTATTTGAGCTCTTGGCTCATGACATCCAAATAAATGGCTGAGATTGCTCTTCTGAAATCCTTTGAGTTGCCTTAAAGGTTGTTGAGTTGTCTCAAAGTCACAGGTTTTCATTGGGATCCAGGACAGGACAATATTTATTCTCCATTGAGATACTGTGTCTGAAAGTTAAAATTCAGAGAAGCATGTGTGAATTGTGAATTTAAGCTTGAATCACTGAAGCAATTGCTTAGCTGTCAGGTTGGAGCCAGGGTTGTCATCTCCATTAATGATTTCCATAGGTAGCCATTCCTGCTGCTTACTTAATGAAAGTGCTGGTGAAACAGGCATTTGGGTTTTGACAAATGTCCCTTTATTTTCCCTGTTGCAAGGTTCAGGAACTGACAGTTCATTTTCAGACACAAATTGGTCACAGGCTTTCAGTGTGTCAGGATCTTCTTGTATTTGAGAAACACAGAGTTTGAGGAGGCTGAGGAGAGCCTGTGTTTTGATGTGTTCACTGAAGTTTGTTGTGTTAATTCCAGACCATTTCCACCCGCATTTCTAGGTGACACACCATTTTTAGAGTGTCTGAGAAAAGAAAACCAAACCACCCTGCTCTTAAACTTTTTGACTGCAGTGGCTAAAAAATGTGTTTTCCTGCCTATCATCCCATGATCCTTGATAAGAATACACAAAATTAACTCGCTTGCTCCCTTTTTGCATTGTCCAAAATACATGTATGTTTATGGTGGGTGTACTTACATTCAGTGAAACATTAAAAAAATTTGGTAGTGGTCATCTGATGCACTCTGGGGGGCTTTTAATGAAGGTTTGTGGTCATCCTCAACTCTAAACTCTGCACCCCTATCAGGATGGCATCACTCCAACCTGTTTGATGACCACCATTTGTTTCTCACCCTTTCCTTATCTCTAAACTGTCCTGTTCTGTGATGCTTTTTATATTGTAGAACTTTAGCCAGGATGTTGGCAGTGCCAGTGAGATTTCTGCCCCAGCGATTAATCCAAGGTGCTGTTACACAGACATGTTTAAGTGATAAGACCAAGTGACTATTGCTCAATAGCCATCTATAACTAGAAGCAACTAGAGCAAGTTGCTCAGAGCCTACTCAAGCCCCACCTGCAATGTCTCCAGGGATGGGGGGAAAAGTTCTTCCTTGTGTTGACCCTAAACCTCTTGTGCTCCAACTTGCACCCATTGCCTCTCGTCCTGTCATTGGATGACATTGAGAAAAGTCTGGCTCCATCCTCTCTACACTCACCCTTAACGTATTTAAAGACATTGATGAGGTCCTCCCTCAGTCTCCTCTTCTCCAGGCTAAAGA
>VYZU01069907.1:33753-50670 GCA_013401355.1 Ceyx cyanopectus
GAAGATGAGCCAGCAGTGTGCTCAGAGGGACAAAAAAGCCAAGGGCATCCTGGCTTGGATCAGAGACAGTGTGAGCAGCAGGACCAGGGAGGGAATTGTCCTCCTGTGCTGGGTACTGGGGAGGCCACAGCTGGAGTGTTGTGTCCAGTTTGGGCACCTCAATCCAAGAGAGATCTGGAGGGGCTGGAGCCAGTGCAGAGGAGGCAACAGAGCTGGGGAAGGGCCTGGGGAATCAATCTGATGAGGAGCCATTGAAGGAGCTGGGAGTGTTTAGTGTGAGGAAGAGGAGGCTGAGGGGAGCCCTCCTCACTCTACAGCACCTGACAGGCCATTGTAGAGTGGCTGGTGCTGGTCTCTGCTCACACGTGATTAGTGAAAGAACAAGAGGGGATGGATTCCCAGCTTCTCCAAGGGATGGGCATACTGGGCATTAGGGAAAAAATTTTCACTGCAGTATTATCCAGAGCCTGGCTGCCCAGGATGGCGTTGAGTCACCATCTCTGGGTGTGTTCGGGGGTCGTTTGGATGTGGGTTTGAAGGACATGGTTTAGGGGTGAACTTTGTAGAGTAGAGATGATGGTTGTACTTGATGATCCCAAGGGTCTTTTTCTAACCTGAGTGATTTTGTGACCTGTTCTTCCACACCCACAGGTGCCCCAGGGTAGGGTATATCCCGGTGGAATCACCATGCTTTGCAGTGGTCTTCCACAGCAGTGTCCTGCCCATGCTCCCCCTGGGGTAGCACTGCACATAGTTGAGCCTTTCTGTCACAGTTCAGCATGGAACTAAGCACCCCCTGCCTTGCCTCTGCAGAAACTGCTTGACAGCTAATGCTGGGAGCCAGGCAGCAGCGGAATTTTTCATTCCATTAAGTACTCGCTTTCTGCCCAACTTCTTGTTGTTTCTAAGCATGACAAACAATAATCAGAAAAGAAAAACATGTACATTCCCTCCACTGTCAAAACAGCACTTTCACAACCAACATCAAACGGGGTTTAGCAGACATTAGCACGATACTGCACTGCAGTGTGATCAAAGCAATCACTGCCCAGTAAAGGAGATGAAGCTCTGATTCAGTTCCTATGTGAAAGAGAGATGGAGATGGGGTGAGAGCCTGGTAAGTATATGAAGCCATGTAGCTCAGATATACTTTTACATCAAAACCAGTTCTCATTTTATATCCAATTATACCTCTGAGCTGTTCAGCCCAACATTACTGTCAGCTCTGGCTTTCAATAGATATTGTGAATTGTGGAAAAAGCTTCTATAAAGCATATCCCATGTTAATTTCCTCTTGTTTGTCATAGCAGGTCGGTAACTCTTTGAGAGCTGGGATACTTGCTCTGGCCTTATTGGTGCTGCCAGACAGCATAATTCTCCTTTGGGTAAGGGACTCTTCAGCCACCACCTTATTAATGGAAACAGGCTTTTTCTTTAGCACCCAATACAGGGAAGAAAACTCTGACTGTAGGGAGAATTGGCTTTGCACCACTGGGTGTCCATAGCCAGGGAAATGGATGCCATTGAGGGAAGTGGGAGGAGTGGCTGACACAGCAGCAGGCTGTACTGCCATCCAGAGAGACCTGGACAGGCTGGAGAGCTGCGCAGGGAGAAATTGAATGCAATTTAACAAGAGCAAGTGTAAGGTGCTGCATCTGGGGAAGAACAACCCCATGGATCAGTACAGGCTGGGGACTGATGTATTAGCAGCTCTGGAGAAAGAGACCTGGGGATCCTGGTGGACAGGGGGATGGCCATGAGCCAACAATGCACCCTGCATTGGCCATGAAGGCCAATGGCATCCTGGGATGCATTAGGAGAAGTGTGACCAGCAGATCAAGGCAGGTTCTCCTCCTCCTCTACTCTGCACTGGTGAAACTCCACCTGGAATACTGTGTCCAGTTTTGGACACCCCAGTTCAGAAAAGATAGAGATTTACTGGAGAGAGTCCAACACAGGGCCACCAAGATGATTAGGGGAATGGAGCATCTCCCTTCTGAGGAGAGGCTGAGAGAGCTGGGGCTCTTTAGCCTGGAGAAGAGGATACTGAGGGAGAACCTCATCAATGTCTATAAATATGTTAAGGGTGAGTGTAGAGAGGATGGAGCCAGACTTTTCTCAATGTCATCCAATGACAGGACAAGAGGCAATGGGTGCAAGTTGGAACACAGCAGGTTTGAGGTCAACACAAGGAAGAACTTTTTCTCAGTGAGGTTGACAGAGCTCTGGAACGGGCTGCCCAGGGGAGCTGTGGAGTCTCTTTCTCTGGAGACACTTAAGACCCGCCTGGATCTGTTCCTGGGTGATTTGGTCTAGGTGATCCTGCTCAGGCAGGGGGGTTGGACTAGATGATCTTCTAGGTCCCTTCCAACCCCTAACATCTATGAATCTATGAATCTATGAAGTGTAGAAATGTCATTCATCAGACAGACACAGGGAGATGATCCCTTTGTGTTTCTGGCTTGCACAGCTCAGGCTACAAAACTGCACATGGAAAATCCCAAAGGAATCCCTCACATTCTGCCTGAGCAGTGGCACCTCTGAAACACCCAGTTTTGTCTTAAAATCCTTGAGACACACAGACCCTTCTATATGCCAGGGGCATTGTCCCAGTGAGTAATTCCATCAGTTACATATCTGTGCCCTGTTCTTGGAATTCAGGTCAAGTTTAATGACTGGGGAGAAGTGGGGGTGGGAAAGGCTGAGAGAGCTTGTGGTTTGAGGTTTGTGAGTAGGAGGGGCTTTTGGAGGTGGGTTGGATTCTGGAAGTCTGGTCCCAAAATATGTAGCTCGTGACTAACTGAGTCACTCTATCTTCTTTTGTGTAAACTAAACTGCAAGAGCTTCTCAGTCCTTTCTTTAGAAGACAGATTTTCCACTATGGCTTGTAAAAAAAAAAAAAAAATTCTAAAAAGTATGTTGGGGAGAATACAAAGAAAACATGAGGCACAGTAAAAAGAAAGACAATCAGTGTTTTAGCAGAGCAAGAGACTTGTCTGGAAGCAGAAAAGTGTCAAGAAGTGTATGTGGTGTTGACATCAAAACAAACACAGGTTTGTCAACTGCTTAAGGGAGTAAGAGAGGGAAGCAACCAAGTCGTGTGTGTTGAAGAAGAGGAGCTGTGGCAAGCCACAAAGGGTACAGTTCAGTAACAAAACAGGGAAACAGAGGGAGGAAAATGTTGTGCTTTAAATGGTGAGTAGTAAAATTTGAAGCAGAGAGATGCTCATCTGTGTACAGAGTGAGTGTAAAACTGATGTTGTTTCACTCCCACAAAACTTCATCAGTATACACAAGCAACCTATGCAATTCTTCAGCTATACCATGAACTGGTTTTAGCTGAACAGCATTTCCATTTTCCTTTAGAAATAACCATTCTCTTCTGGTTAATAGAAGCATAAACTATTCCAACTACTAGAATCTCCTAATTCCACCTACCTTCTATTCCATAAGTAAAATGTGTTTTCTTTCCCAAATGATCCAAAGTCCATAATGAGGGGGTACAGTGAATACTCAACTCTGAGATGAACATCCACATAGCTCCTGGAGAGCAGCTATGGGATCCTTGGAGACTGCCAGGTGGAACAGAAGGTGCAAACCGGCAAGCAGAGAGTGCTGGTTAGAATTGCAGTCTCTCTGGAGGTGAGCTGCAGCTCCAGCATGTTTTACTGTCTCTTGCCTCAGACTTGAGTGCTCCTATCATCTTAAAGCTGAAATTCTAGTTTTCCAAGTTGCTTGTGGGTTCTGAGGAATGTACCATTGGAGAACAATGACTTGGATTCTCCTGCTCAGCAGAAGTATTGTCCTTCTCCATCATTCACTGCTTGGTCCCCTTCCTGCTCTGCCCCTGGTCACCTCATCAGTCAGGGAAACGGAGCATTCTGCCCATGGGCTGCCCAGGGAGGGAGTTGGGTCACCAGTCCTGGGGGTGTTGAAGGGCCATTTGGATGTGGTTTTGAGTTACATAGTTTAGGGATGAACTTTGTAGAGTAGGGCTAATGGTTGGACTGGATGATCCCAAGGGGCTTTTCCAACATGAATGGTTCTATGATTTTTAAGTGTAAACTAAGGCATAGAAGTTCAGTTTTAAGTTATTCTAGCTCTGCATAAAAGACAGTGTCTCCTTTCCACACCTTATGTGGAAAAGCACCTCTCCCTTCGGAAACCTGGCTACCATTGTTGGGATAGCAGGCTGCAGATCATAGAATCACAGTATGTCAGGGATTGGAAGGGACCTCAAAAGATCATCTGGCCCAATCCCCCTGCCTGAGCAGGATCACCCAGGTCAGGTCACACAGGAATTAATCCAGGTGGATTTTAACCATCTTCCTGGGCAGCCTGTTCCAGGCTCTGTCACCCTCACTGTAAAGTTGTTTATTCCAATATTTATGTGGAACCTCCTGTGTTCCTGCTATACCCACTGCTCCTTGCCCTGTTATTGGATGCCAGGGCTGGTGGTTTGTCACTCCAGAAAATACTCTGCTTACATTATTCACTGGTTTTATATTTCCTTCACTCTGTTGTCTCTAGGAAATACATCATCAATATCTTTGTACAAACAACTCAGTTGGCTCTTCTTGATTTTCAGCAGGGTGGGATTGTGCCTAGGATTTGGGATTGTGCCTAGGATTTGATTTCTGTGTAAAACGGTAACATGTCCCCATTTTGATCAGTCCTGCTGCATTTTCTGCTCAGATTCTTTGTCTGGACAAACAGCACTAGGACAAGGTTCCTAGAGAATGGATCAGCAGTCACCCATTTTCCAGGAGGTGGATGTTTACCTGCTGCTGTCTGTTCAGGACTGTCCCTAAAACTACCTTCAAATTCAGACTTTCTGTGCAGTCTGGTCTGTGCCCAGAGGAAATACAGAAAGTTTCCTTATCTGCTGACCATTTCTGTGCATCTAACCAGCATATGAAAAGAGATTAATTACCTATGGGGCAGCTCACCTTTGCAAAGGATGTATGTACAGAAAAAAAACATACGGTCCTACAAATACACATCTCCCTTATGACTTAGCATGCACATGATACCACGTTCCTTAGGATGTCATGGACATGAATTGCTTCTGCCACTCACCAGCAAGTGAACTTGAGTGGTGTAGTTACTCTTATGCAGCAAGGGTGTCGTTATGTACATGTAATACCTGAGGGAGCATGAGGTAGTGCTCTGAGACAGCATGAAGTCTTGGGGAAATCTTTAATACACACCTTTAAAATCAGATTCTCACATGATGGGTGAGCATCAATTTATCTAAAAATAATGGAATCATAGAAATCATCCATCAGATTGGATGGGACTTAGAAAGATCATCTAGTCTAACCCCTCTGCCTGAGCAGGATCACCTAGACCAAGTCACCCAGGAACACATCCAGGCGAGTTTTAAGTGTCTCCAGAAAAGGAGACTCCACAGCTCCCCTGGGCAGCCCCTTCCAGAGCTCTGTCACCCTTACTGTGAAAAAGTTCTTCCTTGTGTTGACCTTAAACCTCTTGTGCTCCAACTTGCACCCATTGCCTCTCATTCTGTCATTGGATGACATTGAGAAAAGTCTGGCTCCATCCTCTCTACGCTGCCCTTAACATATTGATAGATACTGATGAGGTCCCCCCTCAGTCTTCTCCGGCTAAAGAGTCCCAGCTCTCTCAGCCTCTCCTCTTAAGGGAGATGCTCCACTCTTGGTGGTCCAGCACAGGAGTCTCTCCAGCAGTTCTATGTCCTTCTTGAACTGGGGTGCCCAAAAATGGACATAGTATTCCAGGTGGGGTCTCATCAATGCAGAGTAGAAGGGGAGGAGAACCTCTCTTGACCTGCTGACCACACACTTCTTAATGCATCCCAGGATGCCATTGGCCTTCTTGGCCAATGCAAGGGCGCATTGTTGTCTCATGGTCATCCCCCTGTCCACCAGGACCCTCAGGTCTCTTTCTCCAGAGCTGCTCTCTAATAGATCAGCCCCCAGCCTGTACTGATACATGGGGTTGTTTCTCTCCAGATTAAAGACTCTACACTTGCTCTTGTTAAATTTCATTTGATTTCTCCCTGCCCAGCTCTCCAGTCCTGTTCTCTCTGGATGGCAGCACAGCCTGCTGCTGTGTCAGTCACTCCTCCCAGTTTGGTGTCATCAGCAAAACTGATAAGGGTCACTCTATCACTTTGTCCAGGTCATTGATGAATATATTGAATAATATTGGACCCAGAACTGACATTTGGGGGATGCCACTAGTCACAGGCCTCCAACCAGACTCTGCTCCACTGCGCACAACTCTCTGAGCTTTGTCCTTTAGCCGATTCCCAATCCACCTTACTACACCATGACTCAATCCACACTTCTTAAACTTATCTGTGAGGGAGACAGTTTCCAAAGCCTTGCTGAAGTCAAGGAATACCACAACCAGAGTCCTGCACTCATCCATCCATCTACTGATATCCTCATAAAAGGTTATCAGATTAGACAAGCATGATTTCCCCTTACGGAATCCATGTTGACTACTTGTGATAAGCCTCCTTTCCTCCAGATGCTTAGAGATGGCAGCAAGGACAAGTTGTTCCATCACCTTTCCAGGGATGGAGGTGTGGCTGACCGGCTTATAGCTACCCGGGTTCTCCTTTTTGCCCTCTTTGAAGACTGGGATGACATTGGTCTTTCTTGATTCTTATTCTCCGGTCCTACTATTGTTTGTTTACATGTCTAGCTAGAGATGTAACGCACATGTCAAATCCCCATCCTGAGTGTGCCCTAATGGGCAGACTATGTCTTGGCTTTAAATGAAGGTTCATGACAGGAGCCACTGAGTGCAACAGTGATGGAGGACATGGAGAATGACTCTGTAATTAGGAAGGGACATAGCTGATTGCACTAAAGAGCTCAAGTCCTCTCCCAAAAGTGCCTCACAGTACCATCCCCTGGCTTCTTGCAGTACAGGTGATAGGACACAGAGCCTCATAGTGGTCACAGGAGTGGTTTGTGCCCAGCACAGCATCATTGCCATGTCCCCTGGCCAGCCTGGCTGCAGATTCATGCTCTGACTCAGGCAGTGTGGTCTGCATCTTCTCTGGTGGAGACCTGGAGGGACCTGCCTGGCCTTTACATGCAGCAGTGGAGCACGAGATAGACTGGTGTGCAATCTCTGGGTGGATGGTGGGGAGGAGGCCGCAAGGACGTGCACATGGGTGAGATGCCAAGTGCACTCACATGCCAGGCAGCCCCACTGCAAGGGGAAGATGTGTTCCAGCTGCAGAAGGATGACTCTTTCCTTACAGAAGCAGGCACCAGCTGGGAGTTTCTGGGAGGCAGATGTACCACAGTGGGAGGGTGACACCACCAACAGCAATTGTGCATTGTCAGAGCAGTGGTTTATTTGACACCTGTTTCCAACTGACCTGACAGATTCATTTACAAGGCAACAACAGATGGCAGCAGACAGATGGCTTAGTGATTTCAAAGCATCTCCAGAGAAAGAATTGTCACTATAAGCCTGCACTACCTTAACATTATGAAGGAATGGGTTCTTAACATCTGCATTAGCTAAAAAAAAAATGTTAGGGAGCCATTCTGTATGCTGGATGTTTGTAATTATAGTTTCCTCTGGCACAACCAAACAATTTTCAGACCATCTCCTTATCTCAACATGGTATTGTGAGCCAATGTTTAAATTATTTAATGACTGCAGATGTTTTCTCTACATCATCTTGGTCAAATCATGTGTTGCTTGATGCTTCTGCTTCTTGTCTTAACACAGACAAAAACGTCTCCACTAGTCCTGTGCTTCTTTTAGACGGAAGACGTCAACTGAGAATCTTTCTTTCTTTCTTTTGCTGGAACCAGGTCTACAAGTCTATCAATGAAAAAAGGAAGGCTAAAGAAAATATAGTCCTCCAGAAGAGCAAGAATGGTGGGCTAGTAAAAACAGATTATGAGAAGGTTAAGGTTCTCAACAGCTTTTTTGTCCCTCAGCCTTCACTGTCAACCTCTCTCCCAACACGTCCCAGGTTAAAAAATCATGAAGCATGGACCAGGACAGAGGATTCCCTCCCACTGTATGTGAAAATCAGATGACCTCCTGAGGAACCTGAATGTCTATGGGACCTGATGAGATGCATCCCAAAGTCCTGAGGGAACTGGCTGATGCAGTCACCAAGCCATGCTCCATTCAACTTGAAAAGTCCTTTCAGTCAGATGAGGTCCCTGGTGACTGGGAGAAGGGAAACCACCCCCATTCGTAAAGAGAGTAGGAAGGAGGATCCTGGGAACTCCTGACCTGCAAGCCTCCCCTCTGTGCCTCTGGATAAGGGATGACCTATGGATGTGATCCCTCTGAACTGCTGCAAAGCCTTTGACATGGTCCCCACAGCAACCTACTCACAAGCTGTAGAGATGAGGATTTGATGGGTGAAATGTTCAGTGGATAAAGAATTGGTTGGATGGTCCTTCCAGAGGGTCAATGGCTCTGAGTCCAGCTGGAGAGCAGTGATAAGTGGTGTCCCTCAGGGGTCCATCCTGGGACGTGTGCTGTTTCACATTGTTGTCAGTGCTACAGACAGGGGATGGAAGCACCATCAGAGCACTGGACAGAGCCTGGCCCACACAGCCACCACTGTGGTACACAGAGGACAGCTGTCCTTGAATGCTCTTATCCTCTTTATGGCCACCTTGCTTTAAAAACTGGTCCATCTTTGTTGTTTTGAAGGTGGTATATCCTGTCGATCTAGTTTTGCTGTGCTCTCATGCCAGTCTTCAGTAAAGGGCAGAGCTGATGGCTTCCAGGACCACTAAACTTTTACTCTTCAGACTTAGTTGCCTGGATTCTGCTGTGACACTAACCACAAAAAAAATTATCAGTGAAACAGGTGGTACCAATCCACCAGGAACTGAGATATTTACTTCTATTGGATTCACTTACAAGACCATGGGATTTAATCTAATGCCATCAGAGAGACTCCCTCCAGGCTTCATCTGGCATCTTTGAAGCAAGATGTACACAGGAAGGAGGTGAAAACCATTCCAACTGGCTCAATTACAAGTCATGATATGAATTCAGTATATCCGTGTAGAAATATCTGTGGGGTTCTGGTGTGGCATCTCTCCACAACAAAATACTGATGTAAGAGGACATGAAAAGGCCAGCAAGAACTGCTTTCTGGGGGAGAAAACATTCATCCTGACCTTGGGGGAGAAAATATTCATCCTGCTGTGGCAGAGAGGAGAGTAAAATGCCCTGCAGCTGTGACAGACAGAGGCAGGGTATTATAGAGGGCTGATAGCAGGAAAAAAGCTTTGAGCTTTCAAAAGAGCTTTTGGACAGATTCTCTGTTGTGTTTTAACCCAATTATTTTCCAAACAGCTTGGTAGAACATGCTTATAAAACAGAGTATAACCTTGTCACTAAAACCTGCCTCAGTGCCTGAAGAGTCCAAGGAACTGGCAACTCTGGAACCTTGGGAAAGACCTTTTGAAGTCCTTGCATCCGAACACCTGGGATATCAGATGTGGCTGTAGTTTTGGTTATGAAACAGATGGGTTCAGACTACACAGCAGCCCCTATATCCTACCAAGCAGCAATTTCTCTTTGCTGCTCAGTTCTGGTCCATAGTACCCAAACATTGAGTCAATCTTTAGATGCAGCACACTGACACTTTGTCACATAAATACAAACTTCCATAAACCATTTGCTGTTGGACTAAATCTGTCCCCATTTAAATCAGTGAGAGTTTCATCTTGGATTTCTGTGGGACAGTTATGATTATCTTAGAAAAAAATCCCTTTTGAACTGTAACTTTCTCTCTTTTTAATGTTTGGAGCTTTCCTCCCTGACTCCATCTATCACTAACAATTTTTGTGTAACGAGCTATAAAGCAATTATTTGTAATGTTTTAAATGCTGTCTCTAGAAGTTATTTTAGATGGGCTATTTGCTGTATTAGAGAGGCAGCACTCTGTTTTTGCCATGAAAAGTTTCAAATTAATTAGGTTGGTCTAGACAGACGAGTTAATTAGGGTCATACAAATGTTCAAACTCCCTACCTAATATACCTTAGACACTTCCAGAACACTTTCAGATTCATATATGGTTTGCATCGCGTCACATCCCACTCAGTGGACAAAGAGGGAGATGAATCTTTACAATCCCCCACAAATGGCTGCCCCTGCATGGTAAAAAATGAGCAGCCTCCTGGTTTTTAAATCCTTCAGTCTTGTGACTTTAGGCATTTTTATACCTAAGACTTCTTTTCCTCTAAAATATTGAGACTTGTACTTCCCTTCTTACTCATACTCCCTGTGCAAAAACCCCTTTCATGTCTATCCCATTCTTAATCCTTGACTTTTAGAGAGTTTAAGTGCCCCTTTAAAAGGAAGATCTGGGAAAAAAAAATAAATAATATTGATTTGGAGGAGAAATGTGATACTCCCAGCCATAAGAAGTATAAATATACTGCTTTTCTGGAAATCATGTGTAAGAGGCAGAGGAGATATGGACAAGAACAAGTCAAGAGGATGAGAAGGCTGGAGAGGGCAAGTGGGGATGTGACACTTAAAAAGTATTTCCTGCTTAACCATGATGTCAGCCTGTGTGTCACAAAGCCTTTTTAGCTAGAATTTTAAGTGAAAATATGGCAGAAAAAAAATCTGTGCTTTCATTCAGGAGGACAGAAAATCATTGGTCTTATTAAAAACATTTTTTATTTCTTTATTCATTATTTTTTCTTTTTCTGTCAGAAGTGGCTTACTTTTGAACTGTGAGATGTGATGCTGCTCTTGTTTACATGTCACATTCATTGAGATAAGCTCTCACAAAGTTGCCCCAGTGCCCAGCATCGCACTGAGAGGAGACTAAGAAGACCTAGAGGAGTGCAAGGGAGCCCAGTTCCAAATAAGAATGTCCCACGGGCTTCAAAGCTGGAGCTTAAAACAATGTAAATTAAAAAACATGTGTTATATCCCCTGCTCTGTGAGCCAGTGACCTTAGAAACTCTGTTTATACACCTTCGTTTACTAAAAGTGAAAAGATTGTCATGGTACATTAATGTGAAGGCTGTGCATGCAGGTGGCTCCAGGCAGATTCATAACCATAGAGCTTTCTTTACAGATAGCCCTTGAAACAGTGCTCTGGGAGGGGAAAAGTCTAAGTCCTCTCTAATACCAGATGAAATAAGCATCTGAGATGTTTTGTTTGGGGTTTTTTTCCCCCTTTTTTTTTTTTTTTTTGTGATCCAAGGAAAGCAGAGCTGGATTTGTCTGAGTTGCCTCACAGAGGCAGTAGTAATACCTGCTGACATTGGTTTGTTCCTGGAGGATTTGCTGGGGTCTGTCCCTGGGGCATATTGACTCCTCCTTCCCCTCTGTGAGTAAAAACTAAATGTTGCTAGAGTGGAGTGGATAATCTCAGAAAAACATGGTGCAGGGTTTCAGAAGCAACAGAGAAAACTGCACAGGTTTACAGTGTTTTTTGGGCAAAGGACCAAATTCAGCCCAGCACAGGCTGAATTTTTCATGCATGATGAAGCCCTGCCAGTGTGGCAGACAGCAGTGCTTTTCAGCAACAGCCTGGTTATAAGCATGTGCTACCAAAGCCCTTGTGTCCGAAATCAAAAGAATTAATAACTCTGTCCCGCTGGGCCATTTGAGTCATATGCCTTTGCTGACTACTGGTATTAATCTCCTTACCCTTTCCTGATGCTACCTGAGATGAGGCTTTTGATGCTTCTTTCATGAAGGTTTTTGTTGAAGGTGATCTTGTTAGAGAGTGAACTCTGCCCTGCCATGCATTAGGGTAGCCAGGAACTACCCACAAATGCACAGGCTTTTTGCCAGAGACACCCCTTCATCTGGTGATATGAGGGGTATCAAGCAGAGAGCTAAACTGGGGATTAAGGCACCCTCAGTCAGTTTTGCAGACAACACCCAATTGTGTGTGGGCGTGTTGATCTGCTGGAGGTCTGGAGGCTCTTCAGAGAGACAGGTTGGATGATGGGCTGAGGTCAGTTGTATGAGGGACAATGAGCTGAGGGGCTGGGTCCTGCCCTTGGGTCACAACAACCCCCAACAGCTCCAGGCTGGGGGAGCAGTGGCTGGAAACTGACCAGCAGAAAAAGCCCTGGGGATGCTGGTGACACCTGACTGAGCATGAGTCAGTGTGTGCCCAGGGGGACAAGAAGTCACCAGGATCCTGGCCTGGATCAGGAGCAGTGTGGCCAGCAGGAGCAGGGCCCTTGTGCTCAGGCCTGATGATGCCTCATCTCGAGTGCTGGGTTCAGCTCTGGGACCCTCATTTCAGGACAGACATGGAGGGGCTGGAACATGTGCAGAGGAGCTGCCAAGCTCCTGAGGGTCTGAGAGAACTAGTGGTGCAAGGAGAGGCTGAGGGAGCTGGGCATGGTAGTGTGGAGAAGAGGGGGCTGAGGGGGACCTCGTTGCCCTCTACAGCTCCCTGAAAAGAGGGTGAAGAGAGGTGGGTGAGGCCTCTTCTCCTTAGTCACTAATGACAGAATCAGGGGAATGGTCTGAAGTTGCAGCAGGGGGGGCTTAGATTGGATAATAGGAAGAAATTCTTTCCTGAGAGTGGTGAGGCCCTGGAACAGGCTGCCCAGGGAGGGGGTGGAGTCACCATCCCTGGAAGGGTTTAAGAAACAAGTTTGCTTGTGCTAACTGCTTTGGCACACCTCAGATTCATCCTCCTCCCTTCTCCCCTCCTGGAGCACTAGCCTCTCCCCCTGTGCCTTACTTGCCACCCCTGATCAGAAGTCTATCCTTTAAGTGATGATGCATTTTAAAAGTTGGTGTTTTTTTCCTTATTAGATGGGCTGAATCTATACAGTAAGGAAAACCTCTTCCATATATAACTGATGTTCCAGTATCCATTGCAGTTTAGTCAGACTGCAGTAAGTAAACCCTTTAGGGTGCCCCATGTGGCCAGCCTGAGACTAGAAGTTATTTTACTATATGTGCAAGGCACTGAGCCCAGATTCACAAGGCCTGCCAGGCGTGAGTTTCTATCCTTGCAGTGTTGTCAGGCAGGATAAAGAAGTAGGAGTTTTGGAGAAAGAAGTCCTCGTTAGCAGAGCATCTTGGGGGTATACTAAGTGTGAAAAATAACGAAAAACTCCTCCTTTGCCAAACAGGTCTGGGAGAGCAATCAGGTGAGTGATGTGGAAGGTAACAAGGCAATGGGAAGTCTGGAGGCACAGCAGGTGCAGCAAGGCTGTTGAAACTTTATGTCCATGTTGAAACATGGTGTGCACCACGTTCAAGGGGTAATCACAACCTGGTATTACAGGCTTTGTGACATGCAGAAAAAGTTCAGCACCTTAGTCCCAAAATGCAGCATGAGCATTTTTGGCTCTTTCCTCACCAGGAACTGAAATTCTGTTAGGTTACTTTTGCCTGAATTCTTGTCCAGGCTGGTTCCCCACTCCAGCCTATATAGGGGTTTTAAAGGCCAACTTCACAGGGCAGGTAATGACAATGTTGTTCTGTTTTAACAAGTTATTCATAGTCAAATGTTTGGAGGAATGAGCCAGCCTCTTCCTGCCCTCTGTTACCCACCTAACTGATCTTCGTACTTGAGAATGACCAGGCTGTATCCTGCAAGACAGTGTAGTTGAAAATATTATATTAAATTTGTATATGGTTGGGAAATGCTATGGTCTTTGATGCCATTTCTCCCTCAGATCTTCCTATCTATAGAAATCAGTCTGTATGTTGTTGATATAAACAATTTTCTATCCAATTCAGCTTCATGAATGCAAATGCACCTTGTTGCTGTACCCACCCAGATAGAGCCTGGCTCATCTAGATACTGATCATTCTTGTTTTTCGGTTTGTTGGTTTGTTGTTTGCTTGTTTGTTTGTTTGTTTTTGGGTTGTGTTTGGTTTATTTTTGTCATATTACTTGACAATAAAAAGAGCTAGAATCAAGAAAAGAGAAAAGAAATATCCTCTAACTGGAATTAAAATCCTATCTAGAACTGTTCATAATTTTCTGTGTTGAATTTTCTGGCATTTATAAATCAGTCCTATAGGACTGAGAAGATAGAGTTGAGAAAAACCTAGTACCTCCCTTATTCCTTCTAGAAAAACTGGTCAAGACTTCTTCTTCAGACAAAACAAGAGTCTGGCTTAATGCATTTCATGGCAGAAAAATGATTGTTGCTGTGTTTTACACCTGGCTGCTAAGAATGATGTTTGGAAAAGCTCCTTTAACTGCCTTTGTCTGGTTGGCAATGAAACCCCAGTGTGAAATTAGGAATCTTTTTTTGAGAGGATGATAAGAAAAGATGTCTCATCATCACTTCATGCTCTGATAGGTAGAGAAATATCTGGAGCAATCATGAATTGCAGGTAGTGTGTTTCCTTGATGTAAAATAAGAACTAAAATCATAGAATCATTAAGGTTGAAAAAGACCTCCAAGATCTCTAGCATTGAAAAAGATGAGTTTAAAAGTGAGGGCAGGGTGAAGCTAAAGAATTTATGACTATCTGAATCTGCAAAGAGCCTGAAACAATTGGTGTGTAGCTTGCCTGTTGCTTTGTATTTTCAGACAGAAAATGTGTTTTCTTCAGAAGGGGTGGTCAACATTATGCAGAAAGTATAATTTTGTGTACCCAGCCCAGGGGTAAATCGGCTTCACTGACTAGTAAATAATAGCCTTACAATGTGAAAAGATGGAGAAAGACATCATGGAGAGAGGTCTGCATTAAGAGGAACACCTTGACACCTGAACAGGCAGACAACAGGCAGATCCATAGAGTGGCATAACTTTTTCCCTTTCATTTGACCTCTTTGATGTCTTTTTATTTATGGCTCCAACAGATTTTGGCTGCTTCTGTATTTGGAATTCCTAACTAAAACAACTGGGGATGGCTCAGGAGAGAATATATTGTACAATAGCACCATACACTCTAGTGTGCAATACATTTAGTATCCTAATTTCAAACGTTTTAGAATCATAGAATCATAGAAATGTCTGGATTGAAAGGAACCTCCAGAGGTCATCTAGTCCAATCCCCTGTTGATTCTTAGCTTGAGCCCTAGAAATGCTAACATTTTTTGCTATATGTCCATGACGTATGTCATATTAACATTATAATGAAAATTCTGTATTCTGAGAGTTATGAAACTATATTCTTTTAATTTACACTGGACTAAAAAACTGGCTTTGCTCAGTATTTTTAAGACTGTGATAGGAAAAAATACATTTGTCAGGTTTTAAATACCAGCCTTTTCAACAAATATGACTGAATCTCAGTTAAAAACAGTGCTATAAGCGTGATACATTCTTAAAATGCATTTTTTTTTAATCTCAAATAGATCACACTGGTTGTGCAAAGCACACTGGAGACATGATTGCAGCACAAGAGCCCTGAAACAAGAAATCAAGTCAACATAGTTCCTCCCTCTGGAGCTGATGGACACTAAAGAAACTTGGGGGTGTGAGAAATGAAGGTTTTATTAATTTTACTTTCACTAACAAGTTGAAATTATAGATGAATTCAGAAAAATAAAGGTTTTACTAATTTTGCTTTTGCTAGTAAGTATAATTTATAGGTGGATTGTGAGAAATGTTTACTAATNAGGTTTTACTAATTTTGCTTTTGCTAGTAAGTATAATTTATAGGTGGATTGTGAGAAATGTTTACTAATTTTGCTTTGCTAATAAGTAGAATTTATATCATCGTGTTCAGATATACTAGTAATGAGTTTAGAATGAAAGTTTGCTTTTGTTAAGTATTTAAATTTTACTTGTGATAAAATAAAAGGGGGGGGGTTAAAGCTAATGTCCTAGAATGACATAGAAACCTCCTTGCAGAAACTCATGTCAGGGTTACTCGGAGTGGACCATAAATTAACTACTAATTGAGAAAATTCTGTCTCCATGTTTAAATGAATGGCATTTTCCTCAATTTTTTTAGATGCTCACCCAGAGGAAGACTGCAGCCTTCATCCCAAAGACTACCAAAAAGCAATGAAAGCCCTCAGACCCCAGATCCAGGAGGGAGGAGAAAGGGGATGTACTCATATAAATAATTTCTCTCTTACCTTGAAGAAATTGTCATAATCCCTCCCGCATTTGTGACAATTCATGACAAAAACTGGGCCTGTCTATAGACACCTTCGTGCTTCTGACTTGGAAATTACAAGGTTCTGCCCCCGGCACTGTTTGCTTTTGCTTTAGAACAAACTATATTATAAATTATCATATTGGTGGGCTCATTTCTCACAAGGGGGAATCAGAATATCCGATTTTATATTCACCCTAGGACTGCTGCAGGCTGGGCAGGGAGCAGAAGGCAGTCAGGCAAAGCAGAAGAGGGAGGGAGACAGCGGGGCATGAAGCTTCCCCAGCTCCCGGGGCCAAGCTCGGGTCTCACCCCTACACCCAATGGGCCTCAATTGACCCCCCGGTGGCTGCTGCCACCCCATCAGTCATCCCCACTGCGGGAACACCTTCTACATCCCCTTCCCTCCCCGGCGAGCGTCTTTTAAAGAGAAGAGGGCAGCGGCTGGAGGGTTTAGCGGGAGGCCAGGGCTTTACCTACGAGAAATCCAGGACTGGGTTGGGTGGACAAAAATAGACAGAAAAAAAGTGGAAAAATAAAGAGAGAGAGAGAGGGGGGTGTGTGGAGGGAAAAGAGCCTTAAAAAAAAAAAAAAAAAAAAAAAGAATTCTTTTTCACGAGGAAAAGAAAAACAGATGCGGATGAGTTTTGTGTTTTGAAGCCAATTTCACCATTGTTTCAGAACCTGACTTATGAACTCCCGTGGTTGGCAATTCTGCAAATCTTTGGTTTCAGTGTTTTCTTATCAGTTTCACAGAATCACAGAATGTTAGGGGTTTGAAGGGACCTAGAAGATCATCTAGTCTAAACCCACTGTCAGAGAAGGATCACCTAGACTTACTCACCCAGGAATGCATCCAGGTG
>VYZU01069908.1:9413-28390 GCA_013401355.1 Ceyx cyanopectus
AGGGAGATTTTTCAGAAACAATAAAGATTGGTATTAAATAAAAATAATTAACTATCCTTAAATAGTTACAGTTTTCATTAAAGTGTGATTGAATGACTAAGATACTTTTAAGTGTCCTACCTGATAAGTTTGATTCCGACTAAAATACAATTCAGCTGGAGAGGAAGACAGATTCTTTTTTCTTCTGAAATAAAGAAGCTTGAAATTTGATAGCAGAACCATGTAAAAACTCCCTTAAGGGTTTCTAAAGAGATACTTTGAGCTAGTGTAGCCCTGCCATGGTCATTCTTTGGGTATAAGCTCTCCTGCTCAGTCCTAACCAGAAAGGTCCATATTAATCTGTTGCAAAGCTGACACAGCTCCTGCCTTGAGGACCTGTGTTCAGGTCAGGGATGATTTGTAGTCTGTTGAGCAGACAGATCTACATTTTCATTCTATGTGGAACACATTTTCTCTAAAAGTTTAATGTCCATTTTATTAAAAAAAAAAAAAAAAAGAATGCACAGTGCTATAGTATTTTTTACATAATGTCATATACCCAAATTTCCTATATTTCCATTTGCTAAAATTCCATTCACTTCAAATGAAATGTCCTTTTTCATTCCCAACAGTAAAAAAGCATCATACTTAGGGGAAAGAAAATAAATGCCAGGCAAATTTATGTGATTTTTAAATTTCTTTTTTATCTGCAGTCCCCATGAGAGAAAGCCCTGAAAAACACCTCTTTATTTCATAAATTGTTATTCTGGGATAATAGGGGATTGATACTCATCTCCTCCAGACTCAGCACAATAGTGTTACTTCAAAACTGCTTTTCCCATTTCAAAGGCAAAACTGTTCTCTTGCTGAGGTGCTTTTTTTTTCAGCAGAAACTCTTTTCAGGTCATTATATTTAGCCATTGTATCTACAGTATATAAAATGTATTTTGTTCTGTTAAAGTTTTAAAAGCCCATTTTTCCAAAACATCACATTCATGCTGCATATTTCTTGGTGTATGACCAGATGCTGGGGCTCATATACATTAGCAAGCCATTCTCTGACCACTTGGGCTACTAAACAGGATCTCTGCCAGCAGCTGCATAGTCCTTACACACCTTACACTTCCCCTCACCATACATCAACCCCATATGATATGCTTGTATCTACATTAGTACACCTTGTGTCTATTGTGGCTAGGGCTGAAAAGGCAGATCCAAACCTTAATGCTCCCCTCAAATCCCTCCATTTTTAACTTGCATTTGTCTACTTTCCTGCTGCATGCATTTTTCCTGGATAACAGTGTAACAAATGCAATGAACCATTCAGTGCTCTGCTGTAACAGAAAAGGAACTCACAACAAAGGATTATCCTGTGTTATTTGCTTCCCCTCGTAAAGTACTAGCAAGCAAAAATATAATTAACAGCAGAGAAAGAAAGTTACTCAGTACATTGTATAATTGGAACTTGCTCATACCACCAGCAGGGCTCAAAATAATTGCCTCTCTTTCACAGTACAAGCAACAAACTCAACTAAAAGCTTCACATTTCATATTCGGAGTCAACCCATCCAAAGCATGTCAGCTGAGTAAGTGGATTGTCAGTATAACGTGCACACTTGCCAAAAAAAAAAGTTTCTAAAACTTTCCTTTTAAGAGGAAAAGGACACATAAAAGGCAGCACAATAACACAGAACTAGTAGCACTTCTATGCAAATCCTATTTTTGAAATTCCTATCAGTAGCTACACTGAAATTAAAGGCATCTACTGGTTGGTTGTAGTTACACTTAAATCTATAAGTAATTTGCAAATAAGTGCTGTTTCAGATGAGACAATTAACTTTTACCACAGACCAGATAGTTCACCAACATTAACCTTTCAAAAAATGTTCACAGATTGCCCTTTAACACGAGGGGTTCAATCACCTCTAAAACACATCTACTTCCTACCTCAAAACATCTCCACAGCCTTAGTTGAAGGTCGAAACCTGTGGCTGGGGGAGAGGGGCATGGGATATTAAAAAAATATCTCCAAAAAGGAGATCATCCCAGTCCTGAAGACATCATAGGACTTCTCACAGGCAAACACACATCCTTTGATAGCATCACATGGTGAGGAAATTGTTAAGGGATTGCACTGCTTTACTTCTCCATTTATCCCTCAGCTTGACAAGGGAAATCACACTACAGCATCTTCACAACAAATCAGACCCTGGGCATTTTGTTACTATCTTACAAATAATAAAGCAGACAATTGAGAATATATAAGGTTGAAGTGACATCGATGAAGCTTTATCTGTAAGTCCACTGAAAGGATAACTGGTAGATAGAGGAAAAAAATCCAAACCTCTCTCTGCCTTGAAAATGTAGAATAATTACATAAGGAATAAATATCTTTATGTTAGTCTTAGCACAGAATGAAACAAGCAATTGACAAAAACACTTAGGTACCTACTTTTGCGGTCATTTTTGCCAGAAGTTCTTGCAAATCCATGATTCCTTGCACCAGACTTAAGAAATCACTGCAGGTTGGACATGCTCAATAAGGAAAGAGTAAAAAAAAAAAAAAANAAAAAAAAAAAAAAAAAAAAAAAAAAAAAGAAAGGAAGAGAAGGAAAGACACAATAACTCATAAATAATCAACAGTATATGAGACTTGATTTATCTGAATTTAAAATGCAATCTGTATACATGGAATTTTTGCCTACCAGAAAACAACACATGCAAAAATGACAATCCTGAAAATATTATTTTTAAAACAAATAAATAATTTGTATAAAAATAGATATAATAAAGAAATTGCTACTTACTGCGATTCAGATCAGGACACTGTGTTATATATCCATTAGGTATAAAGATGACTTTCACATCTTGAATAACACCCTTTGTAGAAGAAAAGAAATCTGGTAATACAGATTGGAAGTATTCTCTTAGGTCTGCACAAAATGTTTCACAAGTTGTTTCTTAAGTGGGTACAAAAAATTGACCACCTCACTCTCGTCATCAAGAAAAGAGCCAAAGATGGACAAAACATAACTCCTCCTACCTTGCTGCGTGTTTGGATATTAGTTTTCATAAGGTACAGAATTAATACCACTTGGTCTTTTGCAATCACCAAATATAAGCTGCTTACATCTTTAAATGGGATAAGACTGGTGGAAAAGCAATGAAACAATATCCATTATTAAGTCTATGACCCACTTTTCCAAAAGACAAAAAGAAAACACAACAACACTCTTTACTGATTTATCCAAATAAGGCTGTGAAATCAAATGTTATGAAAGGAGAAATAACTAGTGAAAGAGCTAAGTAAGAGTCTACACTTGAGTTGTTTGGTTTAGTTTAGCCTGCTGGCTTTTTATCTCAACAGGCAGTTCATGTAATCATGCCATCAGTTAGAATTAAATCCTCTCTCTAACACAGACAGATGGAAAGATACTCTGTGCAGAACTGGCAGAAATAAGGACTTCCAAGGTCAGAGCAAACTAGCAAAGGTTATACGAGGCCCAGAAACTGAACCAGGCAGTACAGGCGAGAGTAGGGACCAAAAAGGTCTAATGCCAGCTGCATCCTCTATTGTCCCTGACTTGCAAGGAGATATATCCTTGATGGAAGGGGCAGAGAGGGAGGGTTGCCCAGCACCCCTGCACACCTTGATCCTAAAGAACCCAAGATCCTTCAAATACCCAAGAAAATGCTGGCTTGTGTTTGCTCTTTTAATCTCACTACAAAGCTCTTGTTCCATCTTTGACTGTGTAACATACTAACTCCACTAGCTTTAATGATGTCATGGTCACTAAGGGAAAACAGTGCTGCTGTTTGCACTTTCCCTGACTGTTAATCGGATGGTGGGACATGGCTCTACCTACTCCCAAACACAGAATAATTTAATTTGAAAGGAAATCTATCATTGCAGAAGTTATCATCTCATTAAATCACTGATTTGTAAGAATGCGTTTTAATTTTCAGTTCAATTGCAATATAGCAAATTTTTCAGACTGGGGACATAGTTACTTGCTCAAAAAGTTGGACTCCATCCTTAAATAAAATATAGGCCACTGATAGCCCTTGAAGCCTGGCAAGTACAGTAAGTAACATTTAAAATTTATGTGTTCATTTTCTAAATGCAGAAGCATATTTTCCTGCTTACCGTTTGACAATCAAATATTAACTGAAAATATTAATATACATACTCAGATCACACCGTCTTTATTGCAGAAGTATATAACTTTATTAACCTTTTCATCTATGAGAATAATAAAACCATCATAGTAATGAGAAGTAATACTGTCACTGGAAATGGAACATCCTGAAAGCCACTTTACATACTTTCTGCTAGCAGTCATCAGCGAGAAATTAGGTGAGGCACAAAAATGTATTTCAGTGCTTAAGCCTCTTCAGTGAAAAGCTCAACCAAGAGTAAATGAGATTACTAAGTTTCACCAGACCATATCACACAGCTAACAAGACATCATCCAGAGAGAAGGGATGCTTTCCTCAGCCTTTTTTTTTTTTTTTTTTAAAAAAGCACATACTGAACTTCTAAGAGGTTTGTTGCATCAGAGACACCCACCACTCAACTGTCTTTTGGATAGATTTGCATTTACAACCTTTAGAAGAAATACAACTAATTCTTGTGTCTTAATTTCTCTCTACATGAAAGCTTGTTGCCATGGAAAAACATATGAACTTCAATTCCCCAATATAGATGCCTCTAAAACAGAATTAATACAATCAAATATAGAAGTGAACCTTCAAAGAGCAGAAATTTTGCTGATGTATCTTTTTAATAGAAAGACTTCATTAAAAGCAAACACTTATTACAGCCATAATTATTGTAACACATGTGAACAAACTTGGACTATGCCTCCATCAGCGTTATATCTAGCTTGCTGAGAGCTTCTTGTGGCCACCACCAGAAAGATAATTCAGCATGCACAGCTCCCCAGGACCCTGGTTCTGGCACAGGTTGTAGTTTTCAGTCCATATTCCATGAAAGGACATCACGATTTGGCTTTGACAGGGAGATGTCAGTGGTCAAAATAATCCCTTTTTTTTTCCTTACCAAGCAGATATCACCTTTATGTTATCATTAAAGCATTTGGCTAATTACTACCAAAGCATCAGGACTCACTAGCTTGAACAGCAAATGACCAGCTACAAGATTTAACCTGGGCCTGCAGCAAAAATTATCAAGCCCATGCCACAAGGATGTACTACAACAGCATTTCTCATGTCTCTTGGAGGACTCCTCCCAAATCCTGTGAAAAGACTCATACATTCCATGAGCTCTCCACATTTTCATTTCCTCCATTGCCTTTCACCCTCTTTAACACTCACTTTCGCCCCAGCGAGAGCACACGTACCACATGGGCATGCAAGCTGCATCAGCCAGGGCTGGGGAACAGCTCTGCACAGCAGCACCAGCAGACATGCCTGAAACTCTTTGCCTAGGCAACACTAGGCCAACACCACTAAATCGGCACTCAGCTGATGTACGCAGAATACACATGCTGCCTTTGAACAGCTATCCTTGCCTGTATTGACCTCACCTCAGTCTGTACGCCTCCAAGACTAAAATGTCTACAGAGGCCCCAAGCACACGATGCTGTGCACTAAAAATACCAAAATACTTCTCAAACACCTGCTATACAATCCCCAGATAACAGTAGGATCAATAGAGCCTGCTATAGCACATATGAAAATTACGTCTTCAACAGGAATCTCCCAGTCAGCAACATATTAATAAGCTCTTTTCTTCAGCAGCTCTACAGAGGGAGCCTGTGAGTGAAGGGAGCTCCCCAGTGAGAAAAAGAATTTTGCAGATAATTCTGATGCCAACAGCAACCAGATCCATCCTAGAGTGAGGGTTCTCTGGATGTCTGGTATCACCTTCCTCCTCCTTTCAGTTGCATCTACTTCATTTTCCTAGTCTGATTATAATGGTATTCTCTAGCCCTAAAAGAGATCTTTGGTTTGAGCCACACAAAGAAACCTAAAGGGTAGCAGGATTTTTTCCAACAAGTCATTCACAAGATTCCCTTCGGAGCAAACAAAGCTATCTTAAGTCTGCTGCACAATTGCTCCCACCACTGCTGTGCTAAAAAACATTCCATCCCAACTGAACTCCAAATGCTGGGTCATAGCAGGTAAGTTGCAATGGGTAAGACTTCAACCCCCTTCATCATGTCGTAGAGCATTTCACTCCACAGCAAGGCCACAGACACAGTAGGGCTATGAGTGGAATAATCACTATAAGGATGGATGTGGAATAAAAGCATAAATCAGAAAAATGGCACCAACTGGCCACAGTGACTTATTAATATCATATCCCCTCCTAAGTCTTCTGATATACTGAAGAATTCTGATCTAAAATAGACATGAGAATATGGCCCAAAATGTGCTTTAATGTAATTCATTTATGAAGAGACACAAGAATTAATCATTAAAGCAAGAACCTTTTTAGAATGGTGAATATGATACTCAAAACAGTAACCCGTGCTTTTTGTTACATGCATTATCATGGTTTCAACACACACAGAAAAATGCTAGTTCTTTTTTAATGCTCTTATTTCCCTACAGATCTCTGTTTACATTAAGGAAAATAGATCTAATTTTTTTATATGCTAAAACAGTGAAACAAATTGCTCTGAAAAAGAAAAGGAGGTCCTGCTGAGCATGTAAATATATGGAAAGAGCTGTGTACTCTTTATAAAGTGGCAAAATCCCAAGTTTTTGCAATGAGTAACATAAAAAAAATAAGAATTCTGAAACTCTCAAGCAGGATTAAAAAAACATAACCAATTATATTTCTGCCCTGAAGAAAGTTAGTAAAATATTCAAGCATTCATAAAGCAAAGTAAGGCACTTGTCGGCTTTCATTATGATCAATAAAAACTGTCAGCTCATTAGCATATCATTAGCTACCCTGCTGTTTCCAAAGTGTTAACGCATAGAAATATTAATTTACAAACATATAATATCCCAGAGTTCTGGGGCTCTGACTGCCTGCATAAAATAAGAATTTAAAATGGGCAAATCCAATATAACTTTTTTTTTTCCTGTGTAGCTATAAACATATGTTTACCATCTGTGGAATTATGGGAAACAGCTGAGGTAAAAAAAAACAACAGCTGTAGAATAAAATACTACTATCAATTTCACTTCACAGTGACAGCTCAGCTGCTGGAGGATGAAACATACTCTAGGTTCAGAGCAACCCTCGGACTGTAATTTAATGTTAGCTTTTACCTCTGCTTCACTATTTAAATTGTTAGTTGCTATGCTTAAATAATTTTTGCATGAAGTAACTGTCCTAGGTTGTTTAAATCTGGAGACTTCAAGAAGAGGTCCTCAGAAAACAGCAACTTGTAAAACTGCCTTATGAACTGACAGCTTCAAAGAGAAGCTGAGTGTATGGTAAATCATCTTGGCAACAAATCCATGGCAATACTGAGGATGGGCAGATTGGCCTATCCCTGCACTATAGACTCCTTCACTGATAAACACTTGTGCCATGGCTTGTTATCCAAAACTGAAAGAAACACCACAAACTTTTCCGTAGCTTGCTTGCAACGTCAGACTTAATATTCAAGTGGAGGGGGTGTTTCTTGTTTGTTGGTGGGTTTTGTTTGTTGGTTCGTTCAGCAATTCAACCCCAACCAGAAAATCATATAGCTTCACCAGGGGCCAAAAAAAAGCTGAGAGAAACATCCAGGAGAGGACTTTTCAAGTTGTAGGTCATTCCTCTGTCCTTCACAATTCTGGAAGTATATTGCCATTAATTGAATCTGTAATGTATTGCCATTAGTTGAATTCCTCTGAAAAGTTCCCCATGCCCATACTGGTCTACTCAGTAATGATGTCTTGGGGAGCCTCATAAATGGAAAAGGACAGGCTTTGTATCTAGGAGGAGTAGCCCAAGTAGTGACAACGAACCAGCCTTTCAGCCTGGACTGTCTGAAAATAACAGAAACTCCAAAGGACAAAGAAGCTCACGAACAAAACTCAGTGACCCACCATTCACTGCCTGTTGAGTAACACAGTGACACACTAATCTGAGAAAAAATGAAAGAATGGAAGATACTTCAGAAACAGAAAAATCCATTGGTTTGCAGCAAGGCAAATACACTGCCTACAATAGGTAGTGCACTGCATACAATAGTATCTTCCACAGCTGTTAGAATCACAGGCCAAAAGAACTCCCCTCTGTAAGTAATTGCTGATGGGAGAAAACAAGGAAGAGTCACCTGAGGCAAACAGCAGAAAGATGAGGATATTCTGCATGTGAAATTGAGGAGGAAATGGTTTCCAAGAGTGTTTAAGACCACCTCTGTCTTAAAAAAAAGCTGTTGTTTTGTGAGGGTTTAAAGACAAATGCCAAGAATAGACTCTGATGCTACCCACACAGTCTCATTCTGTCCCTAGAAGTGGCAAGGCAAGAGCACAGCAGGTAGGTGATACCTCAAGTAAGAAAATAAAACAAAACCACAAAATACTGAGCACTGCAGTCAGTGACTATGATGTTCTACCTTGCAGGAAGAGACCCTTTCTCCAAGTGTTGGACCTGTCTAAAATCCCAAATCCACAGTTTCAGACAAAGCAGATTTCAGGAGCGTAAAGCAACTAATCAGAAGTATCCTGATGACTGTTTATTAATTTTCCTCTTCATATGCCATTTCATATTTGCTTACCTTAAAGAAACCATGCTTCCTGTTTCTCTGTCCAAGCCACAAACTGCTTTCAGGTGTCAAATTTGTTTCTGGGGGGTCAATGATGCGTTCATAAATCCTGTAGAGGAAACACACTGCCATTACTTTAATGCTCTTTTTCCTCTGAAAAGCTCATCATCAAAATGAATTAACACTAAAAGATGGAAAGTAGAACCAAAAAATATTTTTCATTAAATGTAATACTTAGCATTGGCAGTGATGAAGGTATGCTGCAATTTTGAAAGAAAACAAAACAGAAAACAAAAACATGATATTAAAATCAGTAACATATGAAGCCTGCATAAAATTGCAACTCCCCTCATGCAACTGTACAGCACTAAGCTAAAGAAATACAACACCAGAATCCAATGTAGTGGGGAAAGCAATAAAATGCCTAGCCTAGGGGTGTCCTTCAAAGTAAACTAACCATTCTGGAGAAAAAGTACAGCCACACAAAGAAAAAACCCTTAGGAATTTCAGACTGGTTTGAATTGTGAATCAACTTCACAAAGAAACTTTATTCCACCTCTAATCCCTTGGCTTTTTTGTCCGTAGATTTGTGTATTTCATCCTTGCAACAGGACTGCTGTTTTACCTCCTTCTGCCCTGTTTGCTGCTGTTACTGAATTCCCTTGGCCTGGGTGCTCATATGTGCTGCCACTACTGCACATTCAGTTTGCCTACATCACTTGCACAGGTCTGGTACAGAATGTGACCTCTTTGGCTATGTTTGGTACCTAGCACTACAGGGACATTTTTTTTGTTATTCTTCAAGGAACTAGAAATAATAGCAATAATAACAATGACAGTAAAATGAGGTCCATAAGCAAGATATGTATTGCAAAAAACTTGCACATGAATGCAATAATCTGAAGTGAAATTATGAAAAATTGCTGTAAAACAGCATTTTTTAATTCACAAAAATAAGTATACAGAATTTTTTAAAGGTTTTGCTTGGGGTTTTTTATTTATTTTTTTTAGTTGCAGGAAAGCTGTAATGAAATTCAAAACACCTTTTGCAGGAACTCAAACCACTACAACAATGATATCATCATTTTATAACATGAAAAATTCAAGTCCAAAGTTACTGACCCTGGATTCTCAGTATTGCCATGTCATATTTGTGGGAGCCATGAACTTACTGTTTCATAACTAAACCAGCATGCTTAATAAGGATTATTGAGAAGATGATGAAATATACTTCCATTACTATCTAGCTCACAGGGAGTATGTACTGCTGTGTAATGACACCAGCATGACAGCCAACAGAAAAAACTCTGAGTGTGCTGAGACTTGCAGCTTAGAGGGGTAAAATTATCTGTATGCTTAAAAGGACTGAAATTATTTTTCTTCTTTCTTTAATGCTATGGCATTAAAATGAACATGAAAAATGAATACCAGTCAGTCAACACAACTCTTTCTAGCACAGACACACCAAGAGTAATTATTGATTTTTGTGCTGTAAATTGCTATGTGTATTGGGTTTGCAGGGGCTACAGGAATGGCTTCTGTGAGAACAACTCTGCAGTCACTAAGGTCAGTGAAGAAGGAAAGGGAGGAGGTTCTTCTGCAGCCCATGGTGAAGACCATGGTAAGGAAAGGTGACTCCCTGCAGCCCATGGAGGACCCCATGTCAGAGCAGGTGGATGCACCTGAAGGGCACTAGGACCCTGCAGACTCCCATTGCAGGAGCAGACTCCTGGAAGGACTTGTGATGCCATGTGGGAGTCCATTTCTGAAGGACTGCACTCACTGGAAGGGACTCACGTGACAGTAGATTGTGAATAACTGTAGCCTGTAATAAGGACTCAAGTTGAAGTTTATGGAAAATTGTCTCACATAGGAGGGACTCCACACTGGAGCAGGGGAAGAGTACGAGGAGAAATGAGTGATAGAGACAGTATGTGATGAACCAATCTCAACCCCCATTCCCCCCTGCACCATTCAGGGGAAGGATGTGGAGGAATCAGGAGTAATGTTAAGATCAAGAAGAAGGGAGAAGGTGGTTTAAGATTTGCTTTTATTTCTCATTACCCTACTTTTATTTGATTGGTAATAATTTAATTCCCTGTAGTTAAGGCTGTTTTGTCCTTCACGGTAAAAGGTAAATGATCTCGTTGCCCATATCTCAACCTATGAGCTTTTGGTTATATTATGTCTCCCCTACCCAGTTAAGGAGGAGGAGACATAGAGTGACTTTGGTGGGNTCAACATGATACATTCAAAGCTCTAGGAAATTTCTACCTCCACTATTTAATTACTTCTTACTATCTATAAAATTACCATGCTGAGCTCTTTTTGCTGTTCAAACAGCAAAACAAGATGACACTTTTGAAACACGTGTTGAGAATTATAGGAATTTTGTGTGCACCATCCCTATCAGCATTTTAAACTGTAAGCAGATGCCTTCTGCTATACCTTGTGAAAAACTGAAGTTCTACTCAAATCCAAAACTGCTGCAAAATGTCGAATGAGGAACAAAGAATCAGTGTGCTTCTTGAGAAAGCGAATCACTGAACTGCACTATTAGGAGTTTATCTTTGGATATATAACACATCTTTATTCATGACTGAGAGTAATAACAACCTCAACAGAAAATTTCTTCTCTGGAAAAAGATTAGTCAATATTCCACAAATAATTTCTGCTAACAAAATTCCAATGATGACCAGGTTNGGCTGTTTTGTCCTTCACGGTAAAAGGTAAATGATCTCGTTGCCCATATCTCAACCTATGAGCTTTTGGTTATATTATGTCTCCCCTACCCAGTTAAGGAGGAGGAGACATAGAGTGACTTTGGTGGGTACCTGGTGTTCAGCCAAGGCCAAACCCACTATACCACATTATTTGAAAACTTATGCATTTGCAGATGACCTTAAGATGATCTAGAATGGATTCAAGAATTCCCAGAAAGCTTTATAAAGTCTTTTATATGCCAAAATACCAAGAGTCATATACTCTACCTACTTCTGCTTACCCATGAAAGAAGGAATCCATTTGTTAAAACCAAATGGAAGCAATCTAAGAANTCTGCTATACCTTGTGAAAAACTGAAGTTCTACTCAAATCCAAAACTGCTGCAAAATGTCGAATGAGGAACAAAGAATCAGTGTGCTTCTTGAGAAAGCGAATCACTGAACTGCACTATTAGGAGTTTATCTTTGGATATATAACACATCTTTATTCATGACTGAGAGTAATAACAACCTCAACAGAAAATTTCTTCTCTGGAAAAAGATTAGTCAATATTCCACAAATAATTTCTGCTAACAAAATTCCAATGATGACCAGGTTCAACACTATGTATTTGAAGAATACTTACTCACCTGGCCTAAAGTTTATAAAGGAACTCTACAATATCTGTTTGCAATTACATATATAAAACCTCAAAACCTAACTGTCATTATTTTATGACAGTTCAACATCATATAAGGCAGACAAATCAAAGGGACACTAAAATGGTTTGTCTTGCATTTTCTGATAATTTAAAGGCCTTCAACGTATGCAAAAAGGCTGTAGCAACCTTCCCTCCAGCATCACTTCAAAAGCTGACATTCACAAGACACACGCTCAGGATTCCTCATGTTCCTCAACTGTTTAACTCTAAATACAATTCTGAATTATCACTACCCCTGTAATCCCCTCGATACTCTTGGGAAATTAAAAGGTCAAAAAGCACCTTCACAAGAGTCAAAAAACAAACATCAATCACAAGGAACATAGGTCACCAAATACTACCTCTATAATGAAGAATTCAAGATAAATAATAATTCCCAAATGAGAGATATGCAACTCCTGACAAAAAGGGAGAGCAATGCAAAAACAAAATCCAAGGGACTTTTCCAGCAAGACTGGAAGATGCTACACAAGGGTAAAACAGCTACACAAAGACAAATTGTAACTACATGGAAGAAGCTTTTTAATTAATGAGCAAAGAAACATTATAGCATTATTAACACAGAGTGGACTTAATAAAGATGAAAAACATTTTCAAATGTTGGTGAACAGAACTTACAGCTGACTGATGTGCAGCTGGAAAAAAGCCAGGAACTGAGCATGTCTCCTGGCCACCATGATCATGTTTTAAGACACTAGAACATTGTTAAGTGGTACAGCATTCCTAGAGGGGTTTTTTGAGAAGATACTTTATGAGCATTGAAGACATCGTGTCCATACAAAATTATTAAGGTGGCGCTAGAGTAAGTAGTTGGGAATAGTTTCAGCCAGACATTAGGATTACCCATATATATACACCACTTACAAATCTAACAAATATTAGCAATTATTTAGGTGGCTTCAGAGGTTTCTACACATAAGCAAAGCGATAATGNTATTTGGCATATAAATAGCTAAATTCCACCTACTACACTTCCTAGAGCTCCTTGGAGATCAGTGTCCAATACATTTGGCTTTGATACCCACACAGGGAAATGTGCAATACACTTGACAAGAACAGGAACACTTAGAAGTAGGACTCCAGGGAACTGTGGTCTCTAAAATTCCTGCACACTGAATAGCCCCTCCAGCATGAGGAGATCCAGGTCTCTAGGTTAATGGAAGCTCTACTCCGGACTTTCAGATTTATGAATACTGCATTCACTTGCCATGGGAAAGCTTCATTTGCCCCTACCTTATGCTGGCATATTTCAAAGAAGCTAAGCCATAAACCTGAAGTAATACACCCATGAACCAATCCTTCTTTCTTGAAATATTCATGCTCAGAATACATTCACTAATCACTGATCCAGTAAGAAAAACACCTCTTAATTGCCAAAACCCCAAGATATCCCTGTGGTGTGTATCTGTCTCTCTATGCTGTCCACACACTTTGATTTACACTAGGACACATTCCAAACAAGTCTGTGACATAATTAATACAATATACAGCAAACAGAAAATCTATAAAATAATCAGCAGATTCCTGGAAGGAATCATATCTAAAATATTTGCATGCAAATACACATATACATCTTGGCGTAGAGGAAGAACCTCCCTAGAAATCAGGCTCCGATGGACAAGGAGAGCATTTCAAATAATACTATTTTTGTCATCTTTATAATGTTCTGGTAAAATAGGGAAATATCCTCCTTTTACGTGCATGCAAACTGAATCACAGAAAGACTAACTCATTAACCAGGATCATACAGACAGTGTCAGGAAGGGACATACTTTTACAACCTCTTTAACTGTGTGATGCACTGGGCCACATTCCCTCTGGAAAAAATGTTGACACCAAAGTGTATCTTGCAATGAAGATTTCTTACACGCAACTTTATCACTCAGATAGTATTTCCAATTTTGTGAAGATGGAGCTCCATTTCATACATATAATATTTGCCATGCCAGAAGCATTTTGAAAATAGCTGAAATATTCAGCAGAACATGAAAATAAACTTTGTGTCTTTTTGCATTAGAATACATCAACCATGGACTGATCAGAAGATGCAACTGCCTAAATTTCAGAAGAGTCTACAACCCCAACAGTTACTATACTGTAGCACACTAAAACACAGTATTTCCAACACCGTTCAACTCTAAAATATAAGTTACTCAAACAAGAACATTCCTTCTAAATTTGTGAGCTAGATTTGAACTAGAAAGATTTATTTTAGCAGTAGTAAAATTAAGAAACAAATAGCTGCAGTTTAAATATCCTTGTGGCTTAGGCATGGCAGGAACCTCATTTCTCAGTCCCTGGTCTCTATTAATCCATGAACAGGTGGCTTTTTTCCCAGTATGGTTGCCATATTTACTCTGTTGAAGCTATAAATTTCTGTGTAGCGACCGGGTGTTTAATTAATTGCACCCAATATTAGATGTCTCAAAAGTTTACACCTACAGTGGAGCTACTCCTCTATATTCTTTTATTTAATGATACACAAGGGTTTCTAGGGTATGATTCATCTTACAGTAAATTAATCACTCTGAAGGCCCCTCCAATGACTGCAGAGGAGCACTTGCTGACATCAGGGTGAATCATCAGAACAGATTCTTGTAAATCAAAACCTGATTTTCAAAAGTTACATTCCCTTTCAACCACTCGTTACCCTGTATACATTCATCTGGATCCTCAGATCCTTTAAATAAACTGAAGGGTAAAGAGAAATCACACAAAACACCACAGTGTTCATAGCACAGTGTTTGAAACAGCACTCCTGACTTCTGTACCAGAACGGCAGAAGAGAGACAGAGGTTCCCCCATGTTTTGCATCAGTCTTTCTCCTAATCTGATTTCCAGGTATGTTGACCAACTTGACCATTGTTACCATCTCCAGATAAGACTGCAAAAACTAAGTACATCTGAAAAGGCAAATGTTGGGCCTCGTAATAAAGACCACTGTATAAAAATAACCAGGTGCTTCAAAGTTTGTCCAACATGTTTTCTGAATCTCAACTGCATAAAGAAACTAATTATTTTATCAGTATCTTGCCTTAAGATACAAGATTTGCCTTTTTCTTTATGTCTGTTCTTCCAAAGGGGTTGATTTTAAAAAGAAATACTAGGATATCTTTACATTCTTCTCTTTCAAGCCATTTTCTATATGCTTCCCAATGAAAATGTGTCAATACCAACATGATTGGATTTTCTTGATAGTGTTTACAGATAGAATGCATTATTTGACATGCATTCAGTTCTGGAGCAACTTAACTGAATTATTCATTTAGTTTCCAGTGTTCTGTTTCAGAAAAACAATCTTCCTGAGGGAAATTTTGATTTTCCATGCTGTCTCCTGTCATAGTATAGGAGTTCACAATCACTTAACAGAGAAAAGCAATTTAGATTAAAATCGCAGGTTTTGAGGGAAGTCTTTTGTTATTAAGTTTTGAATATACAATAGTAACTGTCAACTATTTAATCAGAAGTTATTGTTCAGCTCTGGGAGAAAAAATAGGAGGTGTCCAATAAGAGTATATGTTAGGTAAAAGATTCAAGAGTACATGCTCAGTTTTTAAATTATCTTCAAACTCTGTCACCAAAATGATTTCACTGATTATCCTGTATAATCCCTGAGATAAAGTTAATGCACTCTTTTAGTTTAATTGTTCCAACTACCAAATCTAAATTTAAAAATAAAAATTTATCTAAATAAAACTCAATACTCTCTGGTTTTCATTCAAGACAAATGCAAATTAACATTGAAGACCCTCTAACAAACAGGAGAAAAATGAAAAAATGCAAATATAGTTAGAACAACACATTTTACTGTCACATTTGGGGGCTTATTCTCCACGCATAAATTGAATAAGGGTAAATCCATAGAAGTATTATCTGCCTGCAGGGGGCTTTCTTTACTAAATACATCAGGCTTTTTTATGTTTCCTACAAACTTAACTATTATTTTAGCAGCATTTCTTGGGCACTAAACTAAAACAAATCACTGTTATTGATTCAGAGTAAATGACTGGACCTACCAAATGGACATTGACCATGTGAACAGCAGAAATTCATCTCACTCAGAGCACTATGACTGTATGGTATCTTTCATCCAGAGATCCTGAGGTGAATTCAAACACTTTTACAAACAAGGTCAATATTATTAACTTTACTTTGCAAATGACAAGACAGATACAATTGGTTCTTGACAATTACAATCTTAAGCGTGTCTAAGCCATAGGCTAACAGTCTGTCTACAAGACTGCAGTGTTTACCCGTCTTCATATACAAACACAGCACTCCTCAAAGTGCAAGAAACACACAAAGTAGTGTGAGTCAGACTCTACTATAGGCAGAAATAGAAATTTGGCCATTCGGTCGTGATTTTTCAAGAGTTGTGAGGGAAAAAAAAAAAATGACAAACTATGAGGTCAACTGTATCTTACATGTGGTAGATATATCCAGAACACTTTGCACTTTACTGTACATACACTATGTAAAACTTTTTAGACAGAAATACGGGATTTTCAGTATCAAGCCAGCTAGTTTGATACTCAAATGGTTATTGCACATTTCAACTTTGGAACTCTACTGCTTCTGGCTAGGAAAGAGTTAACTTGCTTCAAAGCTGATTATATGGAGATACATTTTGGATTTGTGGCCAAAACAGCACTGATAGCAGACCCATGCTTTTCTAATGCTGAGCAGCACTTGCACAGTGCCAAGGCCTCTTCTGCTCCTCACCCTGCATTGTCAACAAGCAGGCTAGAGGGACACAAGAAGCTGGGAGTAGTACAGCTGGGACAGGTGACCCCAACTGACAGAAGGGATATCCCTTGGCATATGATGTCATGCTCAGAAATATAAGGCTGGAGAAAAGGAGAAAGAGGGGGAGGAGCTTTTCTTGCTAACACCCCACCTTAGCTGTCACATTCCAGCCACAGCCCTTCCACTAGTGTTCCCTCAGCACTGTGCAGAGTGACTCTCCCAGGAGCTGCCACTCCTCCCCATTAGCCACTGTCTCTGTAACCCCACAGAGGGCCCGACTCATTCCATGTCCCTCAATTCTTACTGCACATTCATTGGACAGCCCACATCTCCCCTTTCCCATGGCATTTTTCTACTGCCTGTTTTAGCCTTGGTTGTTTGAAAGATAACATTGCTCTCTCTCCATAATAACTAATTGGCCATGACTGAGGAGGTGTACAAAACATACAGTAAACATAGAACAAGCCATTATACTGGTTCTAAAATTAAGTTTTGATGGAAACTGCCAGGCAGACAGACAGAAAAGCACTCTCCAGGGACAGCACTCAGTCTTGGAGCTCATTTCTCACATCTGACATGCTCAGGAGGTGAAAGCACAGCTCAGCTGAAGTCAATGAGAGTTTTCACTGCATACTTCACTAGGGTTCGGATTTCACCCCAGGGATCTTTCAGTCAGGTTTAAGGTAAGTGGCTGGTGTGACACAGAATTATTTGGCTAGGGCTGAGGAAGTCCTAGTTGCATTAGTTGACACAGTGCTAGTTATTTGCTTTCACTTTTGACATGCTGAAGGGAATACCACAAAAATTGCAGCTCAATTAAGTAATGCAGCTTCCACTGATTCTTTCATTACTGACTGGTCTCAGATACAAAAACAACTTAGAGAACTGGAAATGTCCTGTTATCTTACACCTATGCTGAGGATTAAGCTATCACCTTTTACCTTACTGTTCGTTTGATGTATTATTATATTNAACTACCAAATCTAAATTTAAAAATAAAAATTTATCTAAATAAAACTCAATACTCTCTGGTTTTCATTCAAGACAAATGCAAATTAACATTGAAGACCCTCTAACAAACAGGAGAAAAATGAAAAAATGCAAATATAGTTAGAACAACACATTTTACTGTCACATTTGGGGGCTTATTCTCCACGCATAAATTGAATAAGGGTAAATCCATAGAAGTATTATCTGCCTGCAGGGGGCTTTCTTTACTAAATACATCAGGCTTTTTTATGTTTCCTACAAACTTAACTATTATTTTAGCAGCATTTCTTGGGCACTAAACTAAAACAAATCACTGTTATTGATTCAGAGTAAATGACTGGACCTACCAAATGGACATTGACCATGTGAACAGCAGAAATTCATCTCACTCAGAGCACTATGACTGTATGGTATCTTTCATCCAGAGATCCTGAGGTGAATTCAAACACTTTTACAAACAAGGTCAATATTATTAACTTTACTTTGCAAATGACAAGACAGATACAATTGGTTCTTGACAATTACAATCTTAAGCGTGTCTAAGCCATAGGCTAACAGTCTGTCTACAAGACTGCAGTGTTTACCCGTCTTCATATACAAACACAGCACTCCTCAAAGTGCAAGAAACACACAAAGTAGTGTGAGTCAGACTCTACTATAGGCAGAAATAGAAATTTGGCCATTCGGTCGTGATTTTTCAAGAGTTGTGAGGGAAAAAAAAAAAATGACAAACTATGAGGTCAACTGTATCTTACATGTGGTAGATATATCCAGAACACTTTGCACTTTACTGTACATACACTATGTAAAACTTTTTAGACAGAAATACGGGATTTTCAGTATCAAGCCAGCTAGTTTGATACTCAAATGGTTATTGCACATTTCAACTTTGGAACTCTACTGCTTCTGGCTAGGAAAGAGTTAACTTGCTTCAAAGCTGATTATATGGAGATACATTTTGGATTTGTGGCCAAAACAGCACTGATAGCAGACCCATGCTTTTCTAATGCTGAGCAGCACTTGCACAGTGCCAAGGCCTCTTCTGNAAATGAAACCAACTAAATGGAAATCTCCCCTGAAAAAAAATCCACAGAAACATATATCTAGATCATTTCAAACTGCAGGCTAAATTTTCAGAGACTGCTCTTCTAAGTAATCA